>QRFJ01001230.1:181431-202977 GCA_006176705.1 Cocos nucifera | reverse complement strand
GGATGGTGATTGATCCGGAAGGTTGGTGTACAATCGCTTCTCTTTAGTAGATGAGTCTTGAGTCTACGGTGTGGAGACACCGGAGCGAGAGTACAGGTACTCGTTAGAGAACGAGGGCACTGAGCGTGACCACCTCGAGTAGTCATTAGGGAAGTCTACCTTCTCGTCAATGACTGACTCGATGCTGCAGTAGTGTGTCTGGTTCTTTGACCTGAGATGCATCGGCAGTTCACCTTGAGGGTGTTATAGTTTGACTACACCATTACTCGGTCTCCTAGCCATATGGAACCCTGAGGTGTATGTTGGCTATAGCATGTTCATTGTAGGAACTGGATTGCATCAAGATGGAATCTATCTACCTCGGTGGTAGAGGAGCAGCCCTATGATGAATCATGAGAATCAAGTCCAGAAGTCCATGGCCATGGTAGAGTGAAATAATAGAAAGAGTTTCTATTTAGATTTTCACATTGGACTCGAATCGAATGATTACATCATATGACAGAGAACTAGGGTTTGACGAGTTCACCTTAACCCTAATCTGATCGGGGCTCAAGATAGAAGAACTTAATCACACAGGTAGCTGCACCAAGAGGTTCGCATTCAGCTCTGATGGGTTGCCACCATATACTGCTAGGTGTCACTGGTGGATTTTGGGAGCAATTAGAATGATTTAGATGATCGATCATTCTAGCTGTTCGAATCAGAAGAGTTCTGATCCATCGAAAGGAGTTTCGATGATGTCGATGATAGAGATCATGACATATCCCATTACCATACAGAACTGAACCTAACTGGGTCACACAAACAAGGGTTTGAATCTGGTGATCATCAATTGAACTGATCTAGTTCAATTGATCTGAATGAGATTCAATTAGGTTCAAGGAAATCGTGCTAGCACTCGATTGAACCTAACGTTCTTCTTTTGCTATCATAAATAAGTTGTCCTGACTGAGCCAAAGGAGTTTGTGCTCAATCAGAGGCCTTCATATGGTCTGAATGGAGGTTGTCCAAGTCAGAAAAGGTTGTCTTATTTTGTAAGACATTACCTGCCATTTTTGGTCACCTGCCATTTCTTGTTCTTTGACTTTGGTCAAAAGTCTACCTTTGACTGGTCAAATGTTGACCATTGACACTTTGACTTTTGACCACATGTCATGCACCTATTGGAGAGCTGGTGGGGGCCTGTCCCCCTACCAGAACCTGGCAAGGAGGAGGGCGCACGCCACCCTAGGCGTGTGCCCAAGTTGGAGGCGCCTAGGAGTCCTTGTTGGACAAGGACTCCATCTCCTTTTTGGATTCCAATTAGAGTTCTCCTAAGAACCAACTTTGACTGGTCTTAGGCACCCTCTAAGGAGGAATCCAGGGGACTCTATTCCCACCAATCAGATTTAGATCTGATTTCACAAAGGGTTGTGATTGGTTGGGAAGAAGAGGAAGTTGGATCACAGACAGTCTATAAATAAGACCCTGCGCCCAACCCTCAGATTGAATTGGAAGTTATTGAAAGAATCACAATTCCCACATGCCCCAAGGCTGCCTCTCCCCTCTTCCTCCATGCCAAACCCACCTTCTCCCTCTTGCCTCTCCACGTCCAAAAGAGTTTTGGACTTGGTTGGTGCGATCCAGATCAAAGAAAGGCGATCAAAAGCTAAGAAGGCTGCGCTGCTGCAAAGGACGACTGCTGATCTTCAAAAGAAGTTTTGAAGATCCTCCAGATCAAATCCAGTTCTGATTTCTGGAGACGTGATAGAAAAGAAGAAGATCTCTATATCTAGTCTGAGTAGATACCGGTAGAGGCCAGACACTTGCATGGCTAGATCCAGAACCTTCTGCTGCATATAGGATCATCAACGGGTAATAGGATTACCCATATCAAGGTAAATTCAATTTGATTTAATTTATCTTGATTTTATTTTATTTCTAAAATAATAATAATGAGATCTAAAACATCTCAAATCTAATTAGGATCAAAGAACAAAATTTTTGAAATATATCTCTTGATCTGATCAGATCTGAACGAATCTGGTCGAGAAAATCAGGATTTTCCTTCATTAACAAGAAATCGATCACTCCTGATAAGAGGAAATAGCAGCCTACCTACTTCAAACAAATAATGATTCAGAAAGACTTTGATCAAGGCATGATGAAAATTAAAAATAATTTCTAATGTTTCATTAAATGAATCATTATCATAAGATTGAAAGAGAAATGAATATGATATTGGGATTGACATATTTCTATACCTAGAGTTATATTCAGGTTGCAGGAAGATTGAAGGATCTAGTTGCATGGTAATTTTCACTAAAGGATATTTTTGATATTTTCAATAAAATTTCACATCTTTCGGATAGTCATGATACGTTGCTAGATGTCAACCATGTCTTATGGGTTTGATCAAATTAAAATTTTAATTTGATCATTAAATTAAAAAGTATTCTAAATTAAGTCAAATTGGGTTGGCTAGTTTTGATCTAAATCATTTTGGTTGAGTTCTAACCAGATTAGGTCAAATCATACCCTGACTCACTGCTGGTTAGATGTGGAACCCAATGGGTCACACACAAAGAGAATTGATTAAGGGTCTAATTAGATTAGACCATGTTTGCAAGATGAATATGCTAGAACATATAGCAAACCCTAGCACTTGGATTCGAATTGGATTTGAATCAACTTCCAATTTGGGCTAATTAAGATCCGATTTGAGCCAAATAAGATTTGGTCTTGAGTTGGAATAACCTAGATTGATTGAGCTTCAGTTTGGATGCCACATACCTACATCCCATGCACCAAAGAGTCTCTCTCTTGCGCATGGGAAGTCTTTCATGTGCAAAGGACTCTTTGGCACATGGAATAAGATGGCGCCTACCTTCTTTGACTTTTCTCATATGTTATGTCGCATAAATATTTTTTTTAATTGGCGTGGATATCTGATATGGAGCATAGAAGAGTCCTTCTGCAGATGAAATACTTCTTTTTCCTTTTAAATTTTTCATCCAGGATGTTTTGTCCCCCAAGACCCCTTGCCGCCCAAGACTCCATACCGCCTACTCCTCCTTGATGTCTCTTGGACTAAGTCAAAGTCTCTTAGGACTTTGACTATTCAAAGTTTATCTCCACACCTTCTTGCTGAATGGGTGTCCATTTTTGGAGCCATTGGATGGTTTTGTTTCATGATCTAATGGATGAAAAGGGTGGCGCCAAAGATGAAGCATCACAACTGTTCATAGAAAAACTACATAGAATTAGTTCGAAGAGTCCTTCTATTTTAAGGCACCTCTTGGACTAAGTCTATATCTCATTTTTACTGATGAGGTGTGAGATTGGCTGATGGGGCATGAGAATTTGATGAGGAAAGGGCGTGAGATTTTTTGTTGGCACCCCTACATACTTTATAAATAGGGGTGCACACCAAAAGTCCAACGTGGTGAATATTATCTTTTCTTTCTTACAATTATTTCTTTTTATCCAATTTCCTTCCTTCCTTTCTCTTGTCTAGACCTTGTCATTATAAGGATAAGAAGTCATTTTAAGACTCAGAGATTAGGAAGGAAAATTAAGAAGACAAAAGAAAAAGAAAGATAGATAAGGAAAGGCAAGGAAGGTGACATAAAGGCTTAAGAAGGTCTTGCCCATTTAATTAAAGTTCTTATTATAAGAATTTTAATTATATAAATCAGAGGTGCTGGTGTCTTGGTCAAGTCTCTATGTGGATCAACATTGGAGGGTGAACACGTGGGCACCTAGTGGAACCCCTGACGAACTACTACCGACGATCAGGGTCAATTTAGGGTTTAGCGATAAGAGGTATGTTCTAATACTTTCTTTTATATTACAAATGCATGTTATATGATTTAATTGCTAATAAGGTGGTCCTAGGGTTTGGGTTTGGTTTATTTGATTTCATGTTTTTGCTTTGAAATCCATGCTTTCGCCCTATACACCAAATCCATCAGTGGTATCAGAGCAAGCCTTATTAGGTTAAATCATATAATGCTTTGCTTATAGTATAATGGCATAATAAAAAAATATGATATAATATTTTTACCATATTTTTATTTATATGATGAGATCATATTCTTTTACTTATCATAATGAGATTATGTTGTATATATTATTCTGTAAAGGTTGTCCTGATATAGTGAAAAGTATTCACTATATAGTGATGGTTGTCCTAGAATAATTATACATGAATTTTATCATAATTAATGCAATTAGGCATTTAGTTTGATTTAAATCAGTATGTACATCGAGACCTTTTAAATCCCTCTATGAAAAATTATATTAAGTTATAATGTAATTAATCTATAGCTGAATCAGTCAGGATGTCTAATTGATCTATCGGTGTCTAGGAAAATTGGTTCATGATTGGTAAAGAGAACATGGTTTTTTTAATTGGTTCCGTTGTCTGACCTGGCCAAATTTATTGGTGTCTAAGGAAAGCAATGGAGGGACTCCCATTTCTCTCCCATTTACCTGGCCAATTTGATTAATTTAATTCCAGATTGAAATGCTTAATATTATATTCACTACATTAAGGCCTTCCTTCATACTATTTTCTTATTATGTCCAGAACCATATTAGTTTTCTATTGTGTAACCACAAGATCTATCATGGGGAAAGATGTAATATTAATCTAGTGCATTGAGATGCTTACAGCATTTTGAATATACTACTTTGTTGTGTAACCACAAAAGTAGTTATATTTCATTTTTGACTGTATAGAAATGAAGGGTTCTACTTAAACTAAAACATTAAAGTTTGTTGTATTAACACAAGGCTATTAATATTTTAGAGGCAAAAGTTTTTTGAGAGTTGCATAAAATGCAATTGGAAAGAGTTTCCTACCTTTGAACTTATAACAAGTTTGTTGTGCAACCACAAGACTTTTTTATAAGGAATTAGGATCTTATTCTCACTAAGAAAATCAATAAGAGGGTTATGATTTTTAGTGGAAGACATAATTAAATTAAAGTCCTAATTTAATTATGTTTGTCATCATGAATTATTTGCTTATATATTGTTCTTTATTATGTAGATTAAATGGCTTCTTCACTTTCATTACGTTCAATTTTGGATTCAAATAAATTGACTGATCAAAATTATGTTGACTGATTGAGAAATCTTAAAATAGTACTCAGTCAAGAAAAACTCTCCTATATTCTTGACACCCCTGATCCTAAGCCATTAGAAAATGATGCCACAGATGAAGATAAGTCCACATACAAGATGTGGCAAAATGATTTCCTTACTGTCAAATGCATCATACTTGCCTCTATGAATAATGAATTACAGAGGCAGCATGATAGCATGGACACTCAATCCATATTGCTCAATCTAAAAGAGCTTTATGGAGAGCATAGTAGGACTGCTAGATATGAGATATCTAAGCAATTATTTCATGCAAGAATGATAGAAGGAACATCCATACAAAATCATGTTTTGATGGTAATTGACCTAATCACTCGATTAAGTCAATTAGGTTTTGTAATGGATGGAGAGTTAAGTCAGGAATTTGATCCTGCAATCACTCCCAGAATCATTTTCTCAGTTTGTCGTGAACTATCACATGAACAAACTTGAATTCTTCATTGCCTGAGCTGTTAAATATGCTCAAGACAGCAGAAAGCCATATCAAGAAAGATAAGGCTCCTCTTCTTCTTGTGGAAGGAATCTCCAAGAAGAAGGCAGGCAAAAAGGGTTCAAAGAGAATGGTTGAATCCTAAAAGTGGTATAAATAAGAAGAAAAATGGGAAGAAGGTCTCCGAACAAATGACCTATTTTCACTGTGGCAAAGCAAAGGTCATTGGAAGAGGAATTGCAAGGCTTACCTTGCAACCATGAAGTCTGGTGCAAATAATGCACCAAAAGGTATGTATGAGATACATACTATATTATCATTAAATTCTTCCATTTCAAATTCTTGGGTATTAGATACCGACTGTGGTTTTCATATCTGCAAATCTTTGTAGGGGCTGCAATAAATTAAGAGTTTAAAGAAAGGTGACTTCAAGCTTTATGGCGCTGGAGGAGAATCTATCCAGGCAGAAGCTATTGGGACAAATATATTGAAGTTACCTTATGGAAAGATCTTAGAGCTTACAAATTGTAATTATATACCTAAGATCATTAAAAATATTATATTTATACCCTTGTTATTAAAATAAGGTTATAGTCTTAATGTAATGAGCGAAGGTTGCTCGATCAAATATTCTAATGAAATTATTTATTTTGGCATATTTAGCAATGGTTTGTTAACTCTATGTTTGGATAATAATATATTTCATATTGATGAAAATAGAAAAATGTAAGAGAGATGACATAAATAATACTTTACTCTGGCATTGTCGATTAGGTCATATTAGTGAGGCTAGGATTAACAAGTTATACAAAGAAAAGTTCTTTGATCCTTTTGATTATGAATCATTGGAAACTTGTGAATCATGCCTCATGGGTAAAATGACCAAGATTCCATTTAGTGGACATAGAGAAAGGACAAATGAGTTATTAGGACTTGTACATATGGATGTATGTGGTCCTATGACAACTCAAGCTAGAGGAGGATACTCTTATTTTATTACATTCACTGATGATTTATCTAGGTTTGGATATGTGTATCTTATGAAACACAAATCAGAAGCCTTTGATAAATTTAAAGAGTATCAAAGTATGGTCGAAAAATAAACTGGACAATGTATAAAAATCCTTCGATCTGATCGGAAGGAGAATACTTATCTAGTGAGTTTCTAGACTATCTTAAAGTTAAAGGGATTCTCTCTGAATGGACACCTCCTTATACACCATAATTAAATGGTGTAGCCAAAAGAAAAAATCATACCTTATTAGATATGGTACGGTCCATGATGTGCTTCACTGATTTACCTATTTCCTTCTGGGGTCATGCTCTGGAGACTGCAATTTACATCTTGAATAGAGTACCTTCTAAATCTGTATCTAGTACTCCATATGACATATGGAGAAGTAAGAAACCTAATCTTAAGTATCTTAAGATATGGGGTTGTCCAGCTTATGTCAAAAGAAATTTTGGACATAAACTTGATGCTAGATCAGACAGATGTCTATTTATAGGATATCCTAGAAATAGTATAGGATATTTATTCTACCATCCTACTGAACAAAAGGTATTTGTAAGTAGGCATGCCATTTTCATGGAAAAGAAATTTATCCTAGAAAAGGGCAGTGGCAGAAATATTGAACTTAGTGAAGTTCAAGAAAAACAAATAGAAATTTCTCAACCATATAATCACATAAAAGAACCAGAACACATAACTCCTATCCATAGGTCTAAAAGAGTAAGAAATACACCTGTGAGGTATGGGTTCATTATTGAGAACAATGAAGCCCAAGTCATTGAGAATGACGAACCTCTGACCTATACGGAAGCAGTCAAAAGTAAGGACTCTTACAAATGGCTGGCTGCCATGCAATCCGAAATAGGAATCCATGCACACCAACAAAGTATGGACTTTGGTGGATGCACCAGAGGATATAAATCCTATTGGATGCAAATGGATTTTTAAGAAAAAGATTGGAGCTGATGGTCAAATTGAAACCTATAAGGCCAGATTGGTGGCTAAGGGTTTTAGGCAAAAATAGGGGATTGATTATGATGAAACATTTTCACCTGTTGCCATGCTCAAATCTATTCGGATTATGCTTGCTATAGCAGCATACCACGACTATGAAATATGGCAAATGGATGTAAAGACTGCCTTCCTTAATGGTTTCCTTGAGGAGGAGGTCTATATGTCACAGCCAGAAGGATTTGAGTCAAATGAGAGACCAAATCAGGTATGCAAGCTTAAGAGATCCATTTATGGATTAAAGCAAGCATCAAGGAGTTGGAACATCCATTTTGATGAAACAATAAAAGAGTTTGGTTTTATCAAGAATGTGGATGAACCATGTGTGTACAAGAAAACTAGTGGGAGAACCAATAGTCTTCTTGGTTCTGTATGTAGATGACATACTCCTCATTGGGAATGATATCCCAATGTTACAATCAGTCAAATTATGGCTATCAAATAAGTTTTCCATGAAAGATTTGGGAGAAGCATCCTATATACTAGGAATAAAGATCTATAGAGATAGATCTAAGAGGATGCTAGGCTTGTCCCAATCAAGGTACATTGACTTAATACTGAAAAGATTCAGTATGGATGGGAGTAAAAGAGGTTATTTACCCATGAGTCAAGGCATACATCTCTCTAAAAAGATGTCTCCAAAGACACCTGAAGAGAGAAATAGAATGAGTTCTATTCCTTATGCTTCGGCTGTTGGATCAATAATGTATGCCATGTTATGTACAAGGCCTGATGTTGCTTATGCTTTAGGCATTGCAAGTAGATTTCAAGCTGATCCAGGAGAGGATCATTGGAAAGCTGTGAAAAATATTCTTAAGTACTTAAGAAGGACTAAAGATATTTTTCTAGTGTATATGGTGGTTCTGATCTTAAACTAGAAGCATATTCTGACTCTAGTTTTCAATCAGACCCAGATGATAGCAAATCCATTTTAGGGTATGTCTTTACTCTGAATGGTGGAGCAGTGAGTTGGAAGAGTACTAAGCAGCCAACTGTAGCTGACTCAACCACTGAAGCAGAATACATAGCTGTAAGTGAAGCCGCCAAGGAAGCTGTATCTGGATGAAGAAGTTCATCACTGAATTGGGTGTTATTCCTGAAATTGAGAATCCAGTACCACTTTACTATGATAATACTGGAGCTGTTGCTCAAGCAAAGGAACCAAGGTCTCATCATAAATCCAAACACATTCTGAGATGCTTCCATCTCGTTCGAGAAATTATTGAAAGACAAGATGTAGTCATAGAATGAGTTGGACACAAAGAACAACATAGCAGACCCATTCACTAAGGCTTTACCACTGCAACTGTTTGATCGCCACCTTGATTGTATGGGATTAAAATATAAGGGCGATTGGCTTTAGTGCAAGTGGGAGATTGAAAGGAATATGCCCTCAAGCCAATTTATTTTTGGGATGTTCTTTGTCTTCCAAACTCATGTAATGACATTTTTAATAAATAAATAAAGGCATTTATTTCATCATATGCAGTGTCTTATTATTTATTTAAGATTATGATGAACCCTATAAATTAGGGCTATGGTTTTAGGATTATGATGAGATCATACTAGTGAGACCTAAAATCTTAAAATCCTAATTTAAATATTCCTAGTCGATGGGACATTGAGTTAGGGATCAATGTTTTTTGGTAAGACTAGCACATTCTTTGTATGCTCGATTGAGAGGGTGATTGATCTCACAATAACTTGTGTATGACACTAATACAAGAATGTGGGTGCTCATTAGAGAATGAGTTCACTGAATTGATCCAAATTGAGAATATCTAATGGAGTCTTATCTACATGTCAATAGATGGTTCTCATAGTGGAATTTGTGCATGTAATCCTTTGACCTGAAACTACCATAGAATCTTATATATATAAATCCATATTTTGGTTCATACTCATTCATGACTCAGTTATGTACGGGATGATCTAGATATGGTAGATTATATATATGAAGGTTGTGAGTAGGTTAACATAGGAATCGATCTCTCCTGGTAAGAGAAAATAGCATCCTACCTGCTTCAAACAAATGATGATTCAGGAAGACATTGATCAAAGCATGATGAAAATTAGAAATGGTTTCTAATATTTCATTAAATGAATCATTATCATAAGATTGAAAGAGAAATGAATATGATATTGGGATTGACATATTTCCATACCCAGAGTCATATTCAGGATGCAGGAAGATCGAAGGATCTAGTTGCATGGTAATTTTCACTGAAGGATATTTTTGGTATTTTCATCAAAATTTCACATCTTTCAGGAAGTCACGATACAATGCTAGATGTCAATCATGTCTTGTGGGTTCGATCAAATTAAACAAATTAAAATTTTAATTTGATTATTAAATTAGAAAGTATTCTAAATTAAGTCAAATTGGGTTGGCTAGTTTTGACCTAAATCGGTTTGGTTGAGTTCTAACTAGATTAGGTCAAATCACACCCAGACTCACTGCTGGTTAGATGTGGAACCTAATGGATCACACACAAAGAGAGTTGATGAAGGGTCTAATTGGATTAGATCATGTTTGCAGGATGAACATGCTAGCACATGTAGCAAACCCTAGCACCTGGTTTCGAATTGGATTCAAATCGGCTTCTGATTTGGGCTAATTAAGATCCAATTTGAGCCAAATAGGATTTGGTCTTGAATTGGGTTAACTTAGACTAATTGGACTTCAGTTGCGGTGCCACATACCTGAATCCCATGCACCAGAGAGTCTCTCTCTTGCATGTGGGAAGTCTTTCATGCGCAAAGAATTTTTGGTGCATCATGGAATTAGTTGGCACCTACCTTCTTTGACTTTTTCCATTTATTATGTTGCATAAAAAATTTTGAATAGGCATGGACATCTGATATGGGGTGATAAAGAGTCCTTCTACAAGTTAAAAACTCTATTTTATTTTTAATTTTTATCGCCCAGGATTTTTTGTCGCCCAAGACTCCTTGCCACCCTGGACTCCATGCCGCCCACTCCGTCTTGATGCCTCTTAGACCAAGTCAAAGTTCCTTGGGACTTTGACTATTCAAAGATCATCTCTATGCCTTCTTGCTGAATGGGCATCCTTTTTAGAGCCATTGGATGGCCCTTTTCTCTGATCTAATGGATGAAAAGGGTGGTGCCAATGATGAAATATTGCGACTCTTCGTAAATAACTTATGTGGAATTAGTCCAAGAGTCCTTCTACTTTAAGGCTCCTCTTGGACTAAGTTTACATCTTGTTATTTACTGATGAGGGGTGAGATTGGTGAAAGGACATGAGATTTTTTTAAAAGGGTGCGAGAAATTTAGTTGGCACCCCTACGTACATTATAAATAGGGATGCGCACCAAGAGTCCGAGGATGTGAAAATTATCTTTCTTTCTTATAAGAGTTTTTTTTTGTCCAATTTTCTTTATTTCCTTCTCTTATCTAAACTTTATCCTTATAAGGATAAGAAATCATCTTAAGACTAAGAGATTAGGAAGAAAAATTAAGAAGACAAAGAAAAAGAAAGATAGATAAGGAGAGGCAAGGAAGGTGACATAAAGGCTAAAGAAGATCTTGCCCTTTTAATTAATGTTCTTATTATTAGAACTCTAATTATATAAATCAGAGGTGCTGGTGTCTTGATCAAGTCTCTGTGTGAATCAATGTTGGAGGATGATCATGTGAGCACTTGGTGGAAACCCTGACGGACTGCTATCGACGATCAGGGTCAATTTAGGATTTAGCGATAAGAGGTATGTTCTAATACTTTTTTTTATATTACAAATGCATGTTATATGATTTAATTGCTAATAAGATGGTCCTAGGGTTTGGGTTTGGTTTATATGACTTCATGTTTTTGCTTTGAAATCCATGCTTCCGCCCTGTACACCAATCCCTTCATCAACTCAATGGGATTTCAAAATGGAGGAACCAGACCCTATTAGATATGGTCTGATCCATGATGAGCTTCATAGACCTTTCTGATTTTTTTTTGAGATAGTTTGTTAACTGCTATATATTTACTTAAATAGGGTTTCCCTCTAAAATCGTTCCTACCACACCGTATGAGATATGGCATGGTAAGAAACCAAGTCTGAGTCATCTCAGAATTTGGAATTGTCTAGCTCATGTCAAAAGACAACAAGCGAGCAAGTTAGACTTTAGGTCCTTTAGAGCTCGATTCATAGGATATCCTAAAGAATTATTAGGATATTATTTCTACATTCCAGAAGACCACAATGTGATTGTGAGTCGACATGCCATCTTTCTTGAAAAATAGTTTATTCAAGATGGCGGCATTGGAAAGCAGATCAAGCTTGATGAGAAAGTCTCACAAGACCAAAGAGCTAAGGATCCAATTGGAACCAAATCAGGTTTGAGCCAATACAGAACACTACCTCCTCCACCTCGTAGATCGAAAAGAGTTTTCCATCCCCCTGAGAAGATACTTAGGTATTATTTCTATTTCAGAGGTGCTCATGGTGAGTCCCAGAGGTGATATCAGATATCGACTCTGAGAAATGGCTTAGAGGCAATGAAGTCAGAAATTGACTCGAATGCACTCAAACCAAGTCTGGACCTTGGTAGATCCATCCAGAAGGTATAGTACCTGTTGGATGTAAATGGATCTTCAAGAGAAAGATTGGTACAGATGGGAATGTGGAGACATTCAAGGCTAGATTAGTGGCAAAAGGTTATAGTCAACGCATGAAGGCATTGACTATCAGGATACCTTTTCCCAGTAGCTATGCTAAAATCCATCCGCACATTGCTTGCTATTGCAGCCTATTTCGATTATGAAATATGGCAAATGGACGTGAAAAATGGCATTCTTAAATGGATATCTTGAGGAAGATATCTATATGGAACAGCCGCTAGGTTTCACATCCAGTGATACTGATCACAAGGTTTGCAAGCTGCAAAGGTCCATATATGGACTTAAGCAAGCATCTCGGAGCTGGAACACTCGTTTCAATGATGTGATCAAATTATTTGGTTTCATCAAAAATGAGAAGGAACCATGTGTTTTCAAAAGGGTCAGTGGGAGCGCTGTTGTCTTCCTCGTATTGTACGTGGATGACATCCTCCTTATTGGGAATGATATTCCCATGTTGACCATAGTCAAAATATGGTTGTCCAAAGGAATTCTCCATGAAAGACCTAGGTGAAGCATCCTTTATTCTAGGAATTAAGGTCTATAGAGGATAGACCGAATAGGATGCTAGGACTTTCACAGAAGATGTACATAGAGGAAGTACTAAAGAGGTTTAGTATGGAAAACTCTAAGAGGGGATTAATACCCTTCAGACATGGTATTCATCTTTCCAAGAAGATGTGCCCCAGCACACCTGAGGAAATAGAACGCATGAGCAAGATCCCTTATGCTTCTGCAATAGGGAGCCTCATGTATGCCATGTTATGTATACGACCTGATATAGCCCATGCTATGAGTGTCACGAGCAGATATCAGTCAAATCTAGGAGAAGAATACTGGACTTCTATAAAATGTATCCTTAAGTACTTAAAAAGAACTAAGGATATGTTCTTGATTTTTGGTAATGGAGAACTCAAAGTCCAAGGGTATACAGACTCAAATTTTATGTCTGATATAGATGATCGAAAGTCAACATTTGGGAATCTATTTGTATGTTGTGGTGGTGCTGTCAGTTGGAAGAGTTTCAAACAGACAGTAATAATAGATTTTATCATGGAAGCAAAATATATCGCTGCATCAGGAGCTACGAAGGAGATATTTTGGTACAAGAAGCTCACCATAGAGATCAGAGTGATGCCATTAGATGCCATTCCTCTATACTGCGATAATAATGATGCCATAGCCCTTGCTAAGGAGCCATGGTCTCATCAAAAATCCAAACACATCGAGCGGTGATACCACCTCATCCGCGATTACCTCAAGAAAGGATATGTCAAGGTCAAGAGAGTCGACTTCGCAGATAATGTGGCAGATGCACTTGCAAAGCCGTTGGGCCAACAGAAGATCAAGACCCACCTTGAGAAGATGGGAATTAGATTTGTAGCCAATTGACTTTAGGTCAAGTGGGAGTTTATTAGATATGTGTGCCCTAAAAGCCAGAATTGGTTGACACTTGTTATACACTTCTAAGGGCAAAATTATAATTTTGATTATAAATAATAAAATGGGTTATTTTCTATCACAATGTGTATTTAGTGTCTGTGATACATCACTTGAGTTAATGGTAAAGATAGTTCTTATTTTCAAGAGTTGAAAATTTAAGACATGAATTTTTATTATTAACTCATAAAATGCTCCTGACCGTAGGATCATCATGAGGATAGTGATTGATCTGAAAGGTTGGTGTATAATCACTTCTTTATAGTAGATGAGTCTTGAGTCTATGGTGTAGAGTGAAGGAAAAATCTTATTTTTCAGATCAGATTCATTCAGATTTGATTGGATCAAGAGAGATATTATAAAAATTTCTCTCTTAGATCCAAATCAGATCTTAGACTTTTTAGATTTGATATTATTGATTTAATAAATGAAAATAAAAAAAAAGGATAAATTAAATCTATGTTAATTTTATCTTGTAGTGGGTAATCAGATTACCCTATGATGATTCTGATGTCTCCTTAAGGTTCTGGATCTAGCCATGCAAGTCCCTGACCTTTATCGGTATCCACTCGAATAGGATCTAGAGATCTTCTCCTTCTTTATCACTTCTTCAAATATCATATTTGGATCTGATTTGAAAGATCTTCAAAACTTCTTTTGAAGATCGGGTGTTGTCTCTTGCAGCAGTGCTGCCTTCTTCCTTTCTCATCGTCTTTCTCTTGCTTGGATCATACCAAATTGAAGTCCAATGATTCTTGGGCATGGGTAGGAGAGAGAGGACCTGAAGATGGCATGGAGGAGGGAGAAAAGCAGCCTTGTGGCATGGGCAATGGGCTAGAGATCTCAATCCTAGGCACAAACAGGGTTTATATAAACCCTGCCGCACCATGCAATGCCACATTATCCCGGCAAATCACGGCCTTTTAGGCAATCAGATCTAAATCTAATTAGTGGGGTGACATCATCTAATCCAATCAGATGAGAGCCCCTCTGAATCATCCCTAGATGGTGCCAAGACTGGTCAAAGATAAGTCTTTGGTGCCACCTAGGTAGAAACCCCGAAGCAACCTGGAGTCCTATCTATTTGGGACTCCAAGCATCACTATCCATGGGTGCACACCTCTCTAGCTGTGCACCCCTTATCCAACTACCTTTTAGTAGGTGGACTGATCCAAATTTTCTCTCCTATGATGGCTTGACACATGGGCAGATGTCTAAGTATCAAAGATCAATGTTTGATCAAATGTCCGAAATAGGATTTAGTAGGTAATGAAAAATGACAGGTGTTGTCACAAATTCATCTCATAAATTAAGACAATCCTTTTTTGACCAGGACAAGCTCCAATCAGACCAAGTAAAGGTACCTAAGTGAGCTCAAACATATTTGGCTCAGTTGATCGAGGGTACGCTCCGCACCTGTTAGATATATGTGCCCTAGAAGCCAGAATTGGCTGACACTTGTAATACACTTCTAGGGGCAAAATTATAATTTTGACTATAATTAATAAAATGGGTTATTTTCTATCACATATGTGTATTTAGTGTCTGTGATACATCCTTTGAGTTAATGGTAATGATAATTCATATTTTCAAGAGTTGAAAATTTAAGACATGAATAATCATTATTAACTCATAAAATGCTCCCGACCATAGGATCATCACGAGGATGGTGATTGATCCGGAAGGTTGGTGTACAATCGCTTCTCTTTAGTAGATGAGTCTTGAGTCTACGGTGTGGAGACACCGGAGCGAGAGTACAGGTACTCGTTAGAGAACGAGGGCACTGAGCGTGACCACCTCGAGTAGTCATTAGGAAGTCTACCTTCTCGTCAATGACTGACTCGATGCTGCAGTAGTGTGTCTGGTTCTTTGACCTGAGATGCATCGGCAGTTCACCTTGAGGGTGTTATAGTTTGACTACACCATTACTCGGTCTCCTAGCCATATGGAACCCTGAGGTGTATGTTGGCTATAGCATGTTCATTGTAGGAACTGGATTGCATCAAGATGGAATCTATCTACCTCGGTGGTAGAGGAGCAGCCCTATGATGATATCATGAGAATCAAGTCCAGAAGCCCATGGCCATGGCAGAGTGAAATAATAGAAAGAGTTTCTATTTAGATTTTCACATTGGACTCGAATCGAATGATTACATCATATGACAGAGACTAGGGTTTGACGAGTTCACCTTAACCCTAATCTGATCGGGGCTCAAGATAGAAGAACTTAATCACACAGGTAGCTGCACCAAGAGGTTCGCATTCAGCTCTGATGGGTTGCCACCATATACTGCTAGGTGTCACTGGTGGATTTTGGGAGCAATTAGAATGATTTAGATGATCGATCATTCTAGCTGTTCGAATCAGAAGAGTTCTGATCCATCGAAAGGAGTTTCGATGATGTCGATGATAGAGATCATGACATATCCCATTACCATACAGAACTGAACCTAACTGGGTCACACAAACAAGGGTTTGAATCTGGTGATCATCAATTGAACTGATCTAGTTCAATTGATCTGAATGAGATTCAATTAGGTTCAAGGAAATCGTGCTAGCACTCGATTGAACCTAACGTTCTTCTTTTACTATCATAAATAAGTTGTCCTGACTGAGCCAAAGGAGTTTGTGCTCAATCAGAGGCCTTCATATGGTCTGAATGGAGGTTGTCCAAGTCAGAAAAGGTTGTCTTATTTGTAAGACATTACCTGCCATTTTTGGTCCTGCCATTTTTGGTCACCTGCCATTTCTTGTTCTTTGACTTTGGTCAAAAGTCTACCTTTGACTGGTCAAACGTTGACCATTGACACTTTGACTTTTGACCACATGTCATGCACCTATTGGAGAGCTGGTGGGGGCCTGTCCCCCTGCCAGAACCTGGCAAGGAGAAGGGCGCACGCCAAGGGTGGCGTGAGCCCAAGTAGGGAGGCGCCTAGGAGTCCTTGTTGGACAAGGACTCCATCTCCTTTTTGGATTCCAATTAGAGTTCTACTAAGAATCCAACTTTGACTGGTCTTAGGCACCCTCTAAGGAGGAATCCAGGGGTCTCTATTCCAACCAATCAGATTTAGATCTGATTTCACAAAGGGTTGTGATTGGTTGGGAGGAAGAGGAGTTGGATCACAAGAGGTCTATAAATAAGACCCTGCGCCCAACCCTAATTCTAATGCAATTTAGAAACCCACGCCCCAAGGCTGCCTCTCCCCTCCTTCCTCCATGCCATAAGTCTCTTCTCCCCTTGCTCTCTCTCCATCCAAAAGAGTTTTGGACTTAGGTTGGTGCGATTCCAGATCAAGGAAAGGCGATCAAAAAGCAAGAAGGCTGCGCTGCTGCAAAGGACGACTGCTGATCTTCAAAAGAGTTTTGAAGATCCTCCAGATCAGATCCAGATCTGATTTTTGGAGGTGTGATAGAGAAGAAGAGGATCTCCAGATCCAACCCGAGTGGATACCGGTAGAGGCCAGGCGCTTGCGTGGCTAGATCCAGAACCTTCCGCTGCAATCACAGGATCATCAACAGGGTAATAGGATTACCCAAATCAGGTAAATTAAATTTGATTTAATTTATCTTATTTTATTTTATTTATTAAAATAATAAGAATCAGATCTGAAAATATCAAGATCTGATTGGATCAAGAGAAAAATTTTTGAAATATATCTCTTGATCTGATCAGATCTGAACGAACCTGGATCCGGAAAATCAGGATTTTCCCTTCAACTGGTATCAGAGCCATGGTTCTAAAATTATTTAGATCTGATTTTAATTTATTTTTTTAATTAGAAAATAAAGTGATTTTAGATGTCACATGAGATGTGATCAGATCTGAAATCAGAAAAAATTAAAATTAAATGATTTGGATCTAAGATTAGAAGATATGCATGACTAGTTCTAGAATAGAATAGTTCTATAGAATAGTCTTTGCATGTCTTTTGATTTAATCTGATTAAATCATAATATTTTAGATCTTTTATTTACTATTTTTTGATATTATAAGTGTTATAATAACATCTGAAAAAATAGCAAATAAAAATTATTTAATTTTAAATATCATATGAGATATGATTGATGCATGTCTAGACTAGTTGTAGAATAGTTCTACATAATTGTCTAGATTAGAATTTATTTTGATTAGATCAATTTAAATCTAATTTTTTAGATTATTATGAGATAATTTAGATCTGAAAAATATGCATGATTTGATACATGAGATGTATGCAAAATATGCCATGATTAGATCTAATTTTTATATATGAGATATATGATATAGATCTAAAACTGTTTTGTAGTATTTACATGTTCCTGATTAAGGCGTTCCTCTTGGCCGTCCGGTCATAAGAACGAAGAAGGGTTTAAAGGCCCTCTCTTCCCATTCGATGGGGTGTTCTTATGATGTGTAGGGGTGCTGCGTGTTCGTCCTTAATCAGAAACCCAAAACTTACTTTCTGCAAAACCCTAGATCCTGAAACCCTAGGATTTATTGTGCATATTTTGTTTATGAACCCTAACTTAATTAAGAATTAAGATTTATGGAATATTAATTAGGTCTAAAATTGAGAATTTCAGATCTAAGACATATTCATAATACTGGGTTCGGGCTTGGGTAGCTCAATTAGGTCTAAGCGGTTGATCAAACCGAATCAAGAGTTGGTTAGATGGGATCAACAATGCTTAAATTGACCAGCCTAATAGGATTAAGTCTGGGTCAAGATCGAGTCACGATCAAGCAAGACCTAATTAGGCTCAGAGGTTAGAGTCTGGATTGTAGGCTAACCCAATTGGTTCTGACTCAACAATTTGGTGTCTAAGGTAAGTTTGGCACATACGACCGACTGGTTTTTAATTGGAAGCTACTCGACCTGAATGCGTTCTTGTACGAGTTAATGGCATATTCCTTCCACCGGTCTCACTTACCTGGCCATATCTGTTGACACAGTTCTGATCTGAGGTGGTCAATAATCCGAGCTAACCCATGCCACTAGGTTAGTCATAATTGTTATGACTATGAGCCAAGTCTAGTTTAATGAGACCTGAATCAATTCTCCCTAAGAAAAGATTAAGTCTGAGGTCTTCCACCATTGTAGATGTGCGGGCCCTTCCCGGGGTTGATTGTTCTCGGCTGGATACAGTGGCTCAGTTGCACCGGAAAGATGCAACCATGTCTATTAGGCATTGGATGCTATGGGCTGGAGGATGAGTTGGGCTCAATATTTTGGATACGGTGAGAGACTCAATTAGGAACCCAGTCTATGCAAATGGTGGGTCTGACTTAACTAAGGAGTGGATCAATATTCCGGATACGGTGAGATTCATGAATTAGAGACCAAGTTTGGGTGCACCATGATTAGAGAATCATTGAACAAGAGTTGTTCACTCATTGGCTAACCCATCACCAATAACTGTTAGGTGAGGTGATGAGTCAGTTGGTGAGACCGCACCACCCACTAGAAATCATTAATCGTGGAGATTTTCGCATCTCTACAGAGGGAGTGTAGGGATCCGAGAAAATAGTGGGAGCTAATTTGTTTAAAAATAAAATCCCTAAACAAATTGGTCAAGTCAAAATTACAGTATCTAACTAGAATCTTTGACTCTCTACAGGAAAATGTCTGCGTCCAACCCATTGGCACGTATCCTAGGACACACATAGACTGACTGGACCCAATTATAAAGATTGGCTCAGGAACTACAAAATTATTTTGGGTTCAGAGAAGTTAACCCATGTTTTGGACCAGGACCCTCCCACCTTACCAGCCCGTCCATCCACTTGAACAGAGAGCGTCTCTGGAAAAATGGATTGACGAAGATAATAAGGCCAGATATTACATGTTGGGCTCGATGTCTGATGAGCTCCAGCGCCAACATGAAGATATCGGGACTGCTCGCCAAATGTTGGCTCACCTGCAGGAGATGTTTGGTGAACAGAGTCGCGCAGCCAAATATCAAGTCACGAAAATGACTTTTTAAGGCTAAGATGCGTGATGGGCAGTCAGTCCAAGATCACTGTCTGACATGATGATCAAGGACATGGAAGAGCTTGAGAAGCTCGGTGTGAAGTTAGGACTTGGACCTGCAGAACGATATTATTCTGCAATCCTTGACTGATGCATATGGGCAATTCATCATGAATTACCACATGCATAAACTTCAAAATTCCTTGGCCGAATTAATGAATATGCTGGTTACCGCTGAGCTTTCTATGAAAGGTTCTAAAGGCTCAGTTCTTGCTATGGAACGGACTTCTTCCAAAAGAAAGTCTTATGGAAAGAAAAAGAAGTCTGTGAAAAAGCAAAAGGTGGAAGGATCAAAGAAGAAGAAGGCAGAACCGAAGAAGAAAGGCCGATGGCAAAGGAAAGTGTTTCCATTGCAACAGCGACGGCCATTGGAAGCGGAACTGCCCTACTTACCTGGCCACCCTGAAGAACAAGAAGGAAGGTCCTTCTGGAGGTATGCTCGTTATTGAGTCTAACCTTACGGTTTCTTCTGCATCCAGTTGGGTGCTTGACTCTGGTTCTAGTGCTCATCTGTGCACTTCTATGCAGGGTCTTGAGGATAGCAGGAGGCTGAGGGATGGAGACATGATCCTACGCATCGGTAATGGAGCAAGAGTTGCTGCAGTAGCCGTGGGAACATACCCTCTTCGATTACCATCTGGTTTAGACTTAGTTTTGAAAAGACTGTTATTATGTGCCTGCAGCTAGCAGGAATTTGATTTCTGTTTCATGCTTAGCACAAGAAGGCTTATGTGATCACCTTCTTTAAGGACCATTGTAACATTCTTTATGAAAGAAATAAAATTGCAAATGGTTTCCTTATTAATGGTCTTTATCAGCTACATATTGATGTACCTATTCTTTTAACTATCGAGCAAAACGTGAATGCCAAACGACCTAGGGATAGTCCAAACGACAGATATCTATGGCACCTGAGATTAGGTCATATAGCAGAAGATAGGATCAACAAATTGGAGAAAAATGGGCTATTGAGTCCATTGACTTTTGAGTCATATCCAACTTGTGAATCTTGTCTTCAAGGCAAAATGACTAAACTCCCTTTTGTTGGACATGGGGAGAGGGCCACAGATCTCCTTGCCCTAGTACATACTGATGTGTGCGGCCCATTCGATGTGCCGGCTAGAGGCAATTTTGTCTACTTCATTACCTTTACCGATGATCTGTCTAGGTATGGGTATGTGTATCTTATGAGACACAAGTCTGAAGCTTTTGAAAAGTTCAAAGAATTCAGACATGAAGTAGAAAAACAAACTGGAAAAACCCATTAAGGTTCTTCGATCAGATCGAGGAGGTGAATACCTTAGCCGGGAATTCCTAGACTATCTTAAGAAAAATGGCATAGTCTCTCAATGGACTCCACCAGGAACACCTCAACTCAACGGGGTTTCAGAACGGAGAAATCGGACTCTATTGGATATGGTTCGATCCATGATGAGCTTCACAGACCTCCCTGATTTTCTTTGGGGACACTTCATTGTTAACTTCAATCTTATCTACTGAATAGGGTTCCCTCTAAAACCGTTCCTACCACACCGTATGAGATATGGCACGGTAAGAAACCAAGTCTGAGTCATCTCAGAATTTGGGGTTGTCCGGCTCATGTCAAAAGACAACAAGCGGACAAGTTAGAGTTTAGGTCCTTTAGAGCTCGATTCATAGGATATCCTAAAGAGTCATTAGGATACTATTTCTACATTCCAGAAGACCACAATGTGATTGTGAGTCGACATGCCATCTTTCTTGAAAAATAGTTTATTATATAATATTCTTATGAAAGAAAAAAAATTGCAAGTGGTTTCCTTATTAACGATCTTTACCAGTTACATATGATGTATCTATTTTTAATATCGAGCAAAATACGGT
>QRFJ01001230.1:155534-180537 GCA_006176705.1 Cocos nucifera | reverse complement strand
ATGGTCCTTAAGAAAACTAATTACATAGCCTTCTATGCTAAGCATGAAATAGAAATTAAATTCCTGCTTACTGCAGGCACATAATATCAATCCTTTAGTACTAAATCTAAATCAGATGGTAGTCGAAGAGGGTAGGTTCCTATGGCCACAGCAGCAAACCATGCTCCATTTTCAATGTGTAGGATCATCTTACCATCCCTCAGCCTCCTACTATCCTCAAGATCCTACATAGAAGTGCACAAATGAGTGCTAAAACTAGAGTCAAGCACCCAACTGAATGCAGAAGAAATCGTAAGGTTAGATTCAATAATAAGCATGCCTCCAAAAGGACCTACCTCCTCCTTATTCTTCAGGGTGGCCAGGTATGAAGGGCAGTTCTGCTTCCAGTGGCCGTCAGTGTTGCAATAGAAATATTTTTCTTTATCAATGGCCTTCTTTTTCATTTCTACCTTTTTTTTCTTTCCTCCTTCCAACTTCTGCTTTTTCACAGACTTTTTCTTCTTTTCAAAAGATTTTTTCTTGAAAGAAGTTCATTCCATAGAAAATACTGAGCCTTTAGAATCTTTCATTGAAAACTCAGCAGTAACCAGCATATTCATAAGCTCGACCAGAGTATTTTAAAGTTTATGCATATGGTAGTTCATGATAAACTGCCCATATGCATCTATCAAGAATTATAGAATTATATCATTCTATAGATTCAGGTCCAACTTCACTCTGAGCTTCTCAAGCTCTTTCAAGTCCTTGATCATCATCAGATAATGATCTTGGACTGACTACCCATCATGCATTTTAACCTTGAATAGTCATTTAGTGACATGATATTTGGCTGCATGACTTTGTTCACTCAATATCTCTTGTAGGTGAGCCAACATTTAGCGAACAGTCTTGATATTTTCATATTAGCACTGAAGCTCATCAGACATCGAGCCCAACATATAGTATCTAGCCTTATTATCTTCATTCGTCCACTTATCAAGAGACGCTCTCTATTTAGTGGATGGATGAGTTGATAAGGTGGGAGGGATCCTGATCCAATACATGAGTTAACTTCTCAGAACCTAAAATGATTTTGAAGTTTCGGAGCCAATCCTTATAATTGGGTTTGATCAATCTATGGGTGTTTAGGATATGTGCTAGTGGATTAGATGCAGATATTTTTCTGTAGAAAGTCAAAGTTTTTAGTTAGATATTATAATTAAGACTTGATCAATTTGTTTAGAAGTTTAATTTTTAAATAAATTAGCTCCCACTATTTTTTTGAATTCCTACACTTCCTCTATAGAGATGCAAAAATCTCCATGATTATAGATTTCTAATGGATGGTGCAGTCCCAACAACTGACTTATCACCTCACCTAATAGTTATTTATGATAGGTTAGCCAATAAGTGGACAACTCTTGTCCAATGATTCTCTAATCATGGTGCATCCAAACTTGGTCTCTAATTTATGAATCTCATCATGCTCGAAATATTGATCCACTTCTTAGTTAAGTCAGACCCACCATTTGCATAAATTGGATTCCTAATTGGGTCTCTTACCATATCCAAAATATTGAGTCCAATTTATCCTCTAGCCCATAGCATCCAATGCCTAATAGATATGGTTGCATCTTTTTGGTGCAACTGAACCACTGTGACCAGTCAAGAATAATCAACCCTAAGAAGGGCCCGCATATCTACAATGGTGGAAGATCTTAGACTTAATCTTTTCTTAGGAAGATTTGATTTAGGTCTCTTTAAACTCGACTTACAATAGCCATAACAATTATGACTAACCTAGTGGCATGGGTTAGCTCGAATTGTTAACCACCTTAGATCAGGACTGGGTCAACAAATATAGCTAGGTAAGTGAGATCGATGGAAGGGATATGCCATTAACTCGATAAGAATGCATTTGAGTTGAGTAGCTCCCAATTAAAAATCAGTTGATTGTATCTGCCAGACTTACCTTAGACATCAAATTATTTAGCCAGAACTAATCAGGTTAGCCTACAATCCAGACTCTATCCATTGAGACTAATTAGGTCTTAGCTTGATCGATCACTCATGTGATTTGATCTTGACTCAGACTTAATCCTATTAGACTAGTCAATTTAAGCACTCTTGATCCCATCTAACCAACTCTTGATTCGATTTGATCAATCGCTAGACCTAATTGAGCTACCCCAGTCCGAAACCAATTTTATGAATATGTCTTAAATCTACAAATTCTTAATTTTTAGACTTAACATATTTCATAATCTTAATTCTTAATTAAGTTTAGGGTTCACAAACAAAATATGCAAATAAAATTCTAGGGTTTTAGGTTCTAAGATTTTGCAGAAAATAACTTTTAGGTTTCTGATTAAGGACGAACGTACAGCACCCCTACACATCATAAGAACATCCCATCGAATGGAAGGAGAGGGCATTTTAAACCCTACTTTGTTCTTATGATTGGACAACCAAGGGGAATGTCTTAATTAGAAATATAAAAACTACAAAACTAGTTAGATCTACATCATATATCTCACATATAAAAATTGATCTAACTATAAACATATTTTGTATATATCTTTATGTATCATATCATGCATGTTTTCAAATCTAAATTATCTTATAATTATCGAAAAAATTAAATTTAAATTGATCATATTAAAATAAATTTTATTTTAGATAATTATGTAGAACTATTCTACAACTAGTCTAAACATGCATTCATCATATCTCATATGAACAAAAATTAAATAACTTTATCTTCTATTTTTTGGATCTTATTATAATATTTATTATATTAAAAATAATAAATAAATAGATCTAAAAATTATAACTAATCAAATTAAATTATGATCATGCAAGACTATACATAGAATAATTCTATTCTACAACTAGTTATGCATCTTGTACAACTTAGATCTAAATTATTTAATTTTTAATTTTTTTGATTTCAAATCTAGTCACATCTCATGTGACCTCTAAAATTATCTAATTATTAAATTAAAATTAGATCTAATAGAACTTGGCTCTGATACCAGTTGAAGAAAAAATTCTGTATCTTGGGTTAGGTTCGTTCAGATCTGATTGGATCAAGAGAGATATTACAAAAATTTTTCTCTTAGATCCAAATTTGATCTAAGACTTTTTAGATTTGATATTATTGGTCTAATAAAAAAAATAAAATAAAAATAAAGGATAAGTTAAATCTAAGTTAATTTTACCTTGTAGCGGGTAATCAGATTACCCTGTGATGATTCTGATGTCTTCCTGGGGTTCTGGATCTAGCCATGCAAGTGCCTGGCCTCTATCAGTATTCACTTGAATAGGATCTAGAGATCTTCATCTTCTTTATTACTTTTTCAAATATCAAATCTAGATCTGATTTGAAAGATCTTCAAAATTTCTTTTGAAGATTGGATGTCGTCTCTCGCAATAGTGCTG
The DNA here is from genome assembly GCA_006176705.1 of Cocos nucifera. Lineage (NCBI taxonomy): Eukaryota > Viridiplantae > Streptophyta > Magnoliopsida > Arecales > Arecaceae > Cocos > Cocos nucifera. Next base: position 177,117 of record QRFJ01001230.1, on the reverse strand, counting down.
CCTTCTTCTTTTCTCGTCGTCTTTCTCTTGCTTGGATCACACCAAACTGAAGCCCAAAGATTCCTGGGCATGGGTAGGAGAGAGAGGACCTAAAGATGGCATGGAGGAGGGAGAGGAGCAGCCTTGTGGCATGGGCAATGGGCTATAGATCTCAATCCTAGGCGCAGATAGGGTTTATATAGACCCTGTTGTGCCATGCAGTGCCACATCATCCCGGCCAATCACGGCCTTTTGTGCAATCATATCTAAATTTGATTGGTGAGATGACATCATCTGATCCAATTAGATGAGAACCCCTCTAAATCATCCTTAGATGGCACCAAGACTGATCAAAGATAAGTCTTTGGCGCCACCTTGGTAGAGACCCCGAAGCAACCTGGAGTTCCATCTATTTGGGATTCCAGTCATCACTGTCCATGGGCGCATGCCTCCATAGCCATGCACCCCTTATCTAACTACCTTTTATCTAAATACCTTATGTAGCGGTGGGCTATCCAGTATTCTCTCCTAATTGGTATGGGCAATATTTAGTGTGATATTTTGTCTCAGGATCTATTAAATTAAACAATCCTTTTCTAACCTAGGATAAGCTTCCAGGTTAAATCAAGTAAGATACCTAAGTGAGTCCAACATATTTGGCTTAGTGAGACAACTTCTAACTGATAACTAATGGAGAACATCAGGCTCAATCATGAGCTAGGATGTTTTCTTAAACCTAGTGAACTAATTCAAATAAATTAAATTGGTTAGTCTAATTATGATATCTAGATCCAATAACCCTTAGTTGTACTAGATTGGTCAATTAGTATGTCTGCTATACGACATATATCGAAAATTTCGGATCGATCAAGATTTTTCTATTCAGATAATCATGATTGTGACATCTAAATAATTCTAATTGCTCTCACAATCAACTAGTGACGCTGAGCAGCATCGTGGAACCCAATCAGACTGACATGAACTCGGTGTAGTTACCGTGGGTTAAGTTCCTTCTTCTCTGATCCTACGACAGAATAGGTCAAAACCTAAATCTAATATCCTTCATTTCGATCAAGTCCAATGTTAAAACTAATAACTCTTTCTATTTCACTCTCCATGGCCACTGGCTTATGGACGTGATACGTGTCATCATAGGGCCTAACTCCTCCACGAGGTAGATAGATTATTTTTTGGTTCCAATCCTAAATGACATGCTATAGCCACTACACCTCAGGCATTCCGACTAGAAGACCAAGTCATGGTGTAGTCAAACTATAACAGCCTCAAGGTGAACTGTCGATGCACCTTAGGTTAAAGAACCAAACACACAACTGCAGCTTCAAGCCAGTCATCGACAAGAAAGTAGACTTCTTAATGACTGCTCGAGGTGGTCTCGCTCAGTGCCCTCATTCTCAAACGAGTACCTATACTCTCGCTCCGGTGTCTCTACACCATAGACTCAAGACTCATCTACTATAAAAAAGCGATTGTACACCAATCTTTCGGATCAATCACCATCCTCATGATGATCCTACAGTCAGGAGCATTTTATGAGTTAATAATGAAAATTCATGTCTTAAATTTTCAACTCTTGAAAATAAGAATTATCATTGCCATTAACTCAAGGGATGTATCACAAACACTAAATACACATTACGATAGAAAATAACCCATTTTGTTATTTATAGTCAAAATTATAATTTTGTCTATAGAAGTGTATAACAAGTGTCAACCAATTTTGGCTTCTAGGACACACATATCTAACATAGAGACACTAGAGCGAGAGTACAGATACTCATTAGAGAACGAAGGCACTGAGCATGACCACCTCGAGCAGTCATTAGAAAGTCTACCTTCTCATCAATGATCGGCTCAAAACTGCAGTTGTGTGTCGTGTTCTTTAACTTGAGGTGCATCAATAGTTCACCTTGAGGATGTTATAGTTTGACTACACCATGACTCGATCTCCGAGCCATTCGAAATCCTGAGGTATATGTTGGCTATAGCATATTCATTGTAAGAATTAGATTGCACTAATAGAAAATCTATCTACCTCGATAGATATGGAGTAGTCCTATGATGATCATGAGAATCAAGTCCACAAGCCCATGGCCATGGCAGAGTGAAATAATAGAAAGAGTTTTTGTTAAAATTTTCACATTGGACTTGAATCGAATGATTAATCCTATGATGGATATTTGGGTTTGACAAGATTACCTTAACCCTAATCCTGTAGGGGCTCAAGATAGAAGAAATTAATCACATAGGTAACTACACTAAGAGGTTCATTTTCAGTTCTGATGGATTACCACCATATGCTGTTAGGTGTCACTGATGGATTTTGAGAGCAATTAGAATAATTTAGATGATCAATCATACTAGTTGTTTGAATCAAAAAAGTTCTGATCCATCGAAAGGTGTTTCGATGATGTCGATGATGGAGATCGCGACATATCTCATTACCATATGGAACTAAACCTAACTGGGTCACACAAATAAGGGTTTCAATCTGAATATCATCAATTAGACTAATCCTATTCAATTGATTTGAATAAGATTCAATTAGGTTCAAGGAAATCATGCTAGCACATGATTGAGCCTAATGTTCTTCTTTAATTATCATTAAAAGTTGTCTCGACTAAGCCAAATATGTTTGGGCTCACTCAGGTACCTTTACTTGGTCTGACTGGAGCTTGTCCAGATCAAAAAAGGATTGTCTTAATTTATGAGATGAATTTGAGATAACACCTATCATTTTTCGTCACCTGCTAAATCCTATTTCAAATATTTGGTCAAACATTGACCTTTGACACTTGACATTTGCCCATGTGTCATGCACCCATAGGAGAGAATTTTTGGACTAGTCTACTTGCTAAAAGGTAGATGGATAAGGGGTGCATGCCTAGGGAGATGTGCACCCATGGATAAAGCATATGAAGTCCCATACAGATGGGACTCCAGTTGCTTCGGGGTTTCTACCTTGGTGGTGTCAAAGACTTATCTTTGACCAATCTTGGCACCATCTAAGGATGATTTATAGGGGCTTTCATTTGATTGGATCAGATGATGTCATCCCATCAATCAGATTTAGATTTGATTGCACAAAAGGCCATGATTGGTCGGGATGATGTGGCACTGCATGGCGCAATAGGATCTATAAAAACCTTATCTATGCCAAGATTAAAAAAGCTTGACCCATTGCCCATGCCACAAGGCTGCCCCTCTTTTTCCTCCATGCCATCTTTAGGTCTTCTCTCTCCTACCCATGTGCAAGGATTTTTGGGCTTCAGTTTGGTGCGATCCAAGCAAGAGAAAGGTGATAAAAAAAAGAAGGCAACACTACTGCAAGCGACAACTCACATCTTCGAAAGAAGTTTTGAAGATCTTCAAAATCAGATCCAGATCTGAGTTTTGAAGAGGTGATAAAGAAGGAGAAGATCTCTAGATCCTACCTGAGTGGATACTGGTAGAGGCTAGACAGTTGCATGGCTAGATCCAAAACCTCAGGCAGACATCAGGATCATCATAGAGTAATCAGATTACCCTCAATAAGGTAAATTTAATTTAATTTAATTTATTCTTTATTTAATTTAATTTTATTTTATTAGATTAGTAATATCAGATCTGAAAAGTTTTAAATCTGATCTGGATCTAAGAGAAATTTTTTTTGAAATATCTCTCTTGATCCAATCAGATCTGAATAAATCTAATCCAAAAAACTAGGTTTTTTCTTCAAGACTTAGAAGAAGCATCCTATATACTTGGAATAAAGATCTATAGAGATAGATCTAAGAGGATGCTAGGCTTGTCCCAGTCTAGGTACATTAACTTAAGACTAAAAAGGTTTAGTATGGATGGGAGTAAAAGAGGTTACTTATCAATGAGTCAAGGCATACATCTCTCTAAGAAGATGTCTCCTAAGATACCTGAAGAGAGAAATAGAATGAATTCTATTCCTTATGCTTCAGCTGTAGGATCAATAATGTATGCCATGTTATGTGCCAGGCCTAAAGTTGCTTATGCCTTAGGCATTGCAAGTAGATTTCAGACTGATCCAGAAAAGGATCATTGAAAAGCTGTGAAATATATTTTTAATTACTTGAGAAGGACTAAGGATACTTTTTTAGTATATGGTAGATCTGATCTTAAACCAGAAGCATATTCTAACTCTAGTTTTCAATCATGCCCAGATAATAGCAAATCTATTTCAAGATATATCTTTACTCTGAATGATGGAGCAGTGAATTAGAAGAGTATCAAGTAGCCAACTGTAGCTGACTCAACCACTGAGTCAAAATACATAGCTGCGAGTGAAGCCGCCAAAAAAACTATTTGGATGAAGAAGTTTATCACTGAATTGAGTGTTGTTTCTAAAATTGAGAATCCAATACCACTTTACTATGATAATACTGGAGCAGTTGCTCAAGCAAAGGAACCAAGCTCTCATTATAAATCCAAGTATATTCTAAGATGCTTCCATCTCGTTCGTGAAATTATTGAAAGACAAGATGATTGAATGAGTAGATACAAAAAACAATATAGCAGACCCATTCACTAAGGCTTTACCATAGTAGCAGTTCAATCGCCACCTTGATTGTATGGGATTAAAATATAAGGATGATTGGCTTTAGTGCAAGTAGGAGATTGAAAGGAATATGCCCTCAAGCCAGTCGAAATTTATATTTTGATGGACTATTCTTTGTCTACCGAACTCATGTAATGATATTTTCAAATAAATGAAGATATTTATTTCATCATATGCTGCATCTTAATTATTTATTTAAGATTATAATGAATCTCATAAATTAAGACTATGGTTTTAGGATTATAATGAGATCATACCAGTGAGATCTAAAATCTTGAAATTCTAATTTAAATATTTTTAATTGATGAAATTTGAGTTGGAGATCAATGTTTCTGGTAAGACTAGTATATCCTATGTATGCTTGATAGAGAGGGTGTTGATCTCACAATCATTTGTGTATGACACTAATACAAGAATGTGGGTACTTATTAAAGTTTATTAGAGAATGAGTTTACTGAATTAATCCAAGTCGAGAACATCTAATGGAGTCCTATCTACATGTCAATAGACGGTTCTCATAATGGGAGTTGTGCATATAATCCTTTGACCTAAGACTACCATAGAACCTTATATGTATGAATCCATATTTTGGTTCATACTCATTCATGACTTAGTCATGTACGGAGTGTTTTGGATATGGTGGATTACATATGGAGGTTGTGAGTAGATCAACATGGAATCAATCACTCCTAGTAAGAGGAGATCGCATCCAATTTGCTTCAATTAAATGATGATTCAGGAAGTCTATGATCAAAGCATGATGAAAATTAGAAGTGGTTCTAATATTTCATTAATCGAATCATCATAAGATTGAGAGAATATGAATATGATATTGGGTTTAACATATTTCATACCCAGAGTCATATTCGGAATGCAGGATAATCGAAGGATCTTATTGCACGGTAATTTTCCATTGAAGGATATTTTTGGTATTTCTATCAAAATTTTATATCTTCTGGGTAGACATGATATGTTGCTAGACGTCAATCTTATCATATGGATTCAATCAAATTAAAGAGTTTAATTTGATCATTAATTAGAAAGTATTCTAATTGGTTAAATTGGATTAGCTATTTTTGACCTAAATTGGTTTGGTTGAGTTCTAACCAGATTAGGTCAAATCGCATCCAAACCCACTGCTGGCAAGATGTGGAATCCAATGGATCACACATAAAAAAAATTGATCAAGGGTCTAATTGGATTAGATCATGCTTGCAAGTTGAACATGCTAGCACTTGTTGCAAACCGTATAACCTAGATTCAAATTGGATTTCAATTTGGGCTAATCTGTTCCAATTTGAGTCAAATCAAATTTGGTTAATTAAATGGGTTGACTTTTGGCTAGATGACCAGGCTCTTGGGTGCCTATTATTAGAGTCCCATGTGCCAGAGAGTTTCTCTCTTCGTGCATGAGATTTAATTGTATGCGCCAAGAGTCCATGGCACATGGGATTTGTTAGCACATCCCTTATCCATATTTAAGTTCACATAATTTTCATATGGGTCATGGACTTCAATAAGGAGGCAAAGAAGAATCCTTCTGTAGGTGAATGACCTCCGTTTGTTGGATAAGGACAAAGTCTTAGCCACTCCCTTTTATCTTGGTGCCACCTGGACTTAAGAGTCCAAGTGGTTAGGGACTCCTTTCCATGCCATCTTCTGATTTGGCACTGTTGGAGTGAAATCTAGCCGTCACCAAAGTCAAAGCTGGATTTGGAGAGGACAAGATCATCATCGGGATCTGCAAAATAAGTCTCATCTAGAGTTTGGGGTGGTGACTCCTACAAGACCCTCCGATGATCAAGTCAGCTCTTTCGGCTAACAGAAATGGAATACGTAGAGAGATTCTAGCAGAGTTTTTTGGAAGAGAACGAGAGCTTTTTATCTTTTTTCGAAAGCATATCTAGAGGGTCTCTTATATGGATGGGGCTTGTAACAAAATTATAGTGACAGTCGTAATCATTTGGTAGTGGGCCATTTAGGGCCACATAGAGTTTGTTACGGGGGATAGTGTCTGTTGTCGTGATGTGCGAGTCCGTCGGGGTCCAACGATCAAAGCTCGAATGGAAGAGAATGATGATTCTTTTGGCTATATCGAGGATGAGTGCCGAGGTCCTCTAAGGCTGCTGGATGGAGTTCAGAGGAAGATTAGCTGTTTGGAGGAGTTTGTTTGAAGGAAAAATCTAGGAGGAGTTTGACTGTTGGAGGAGTTCGACTGAAGAAAAAGTCTGGTAGGAGTTTGACTATTGAAGGAGTTTGGCTGGAGGAGGAGTGTGACTGAAGGAGAAGTTCAGGTGGAGTTCAACTGTTGGAGGAGTCCGACTGAAGGAGAAGTCTGGAAGGAGTTCGACTATTGGAGGAGTCCGATTGAAGGAGAAGTCCGAAAGGAGTTCAATTGTTGGAGGAGTCTGATTGAAGGAGAAGGAGGAGTCTGAAGAGTCTGGCTGAAGGAGAAATTTGGGAGGAGTCCGACTGTTGGAGGAGTATAACTAAAGAAGAAGTTTGAGAGAAGTTCAACTACTGGGGGAGTCTGGTTGAAGGAGAAGTTTGAAAGAAGTTTGACCATTGGAGGAGTTTGACTGAACGAGAAGCCCGAAAGGAGTTCAGCTATTGGAGGAGTTTGATTGAAGGAGAAGCCCAGAAGGAGTTCAATTGTTGGAGGAGTCTGGCTGAAGGAGAAGTTTGGGAGGAGTCTGACTGTTGTAGGAGTCTGGCTGAAGGAGAAGTTTGGGAGGAGTTTAACTATTGGAGGAAGCCCGAGGTTTAACCATGGAGGCTGCTGCCAGACGGGATCCTTCCGAGATCAAGCATCCAACCGAACTTTGATAGGAGCGGCTTTATCCCCCACACTAGTCCCTCTACTCCAGACTTTGAAGTTCAAGGAAAGGGAGTACCGAGTGTGACTGCTGAAGTCCCTTTTCATTTCCTACGCTTGCTAGGGTGAGGCATTTTTTGGTGCTTCTGCGCCGACGTCGAAGCTTCATAAATTTAAGGCGACCCAAAGAGACGCCTTTGGAGCTCCATGACAAAACTCTGCCCAAGGTACGACATCATTATGGGCCTGTCCACTGCCAATCTCTACCATGATAGAGGGAGAACGCGTCGGCTATAGGTCGGTCGAAGTGGATTCGCAATCATAACCGCCTAGAATCCTCAGGGCTATTTAACCCATTTCCTTTGCCCAAGTCATTACCTCTCTTAAAATCTTCTTCCTCCTCTTCTTTTGATTTAATTCTCTTCGTCGTGTGAGAGCTCAGGCTTTTTCTTTCACTTTCTATGATTTCAGGTGTTCTTTCATCTATCTTTCGTAGCCTTCGTTGTCTCCTTGCCTCTTCCAATCGACTTAGGTCAGCTTCGCTATCCTTTTCTGAGTTATTCCTGCATTTTCTGCTTTCCGCTCTTTAGGTCTCTTTGTAGAAGTTTTTTGTGCTTCATTTTCTTAGCTTTTCGAGTATTTTTTACAATTTTGCTTTGATCCGGATGTCCACTAAGGAATCCTGATCGACCAGCTTGGGGAGTTCAGCTCCTCTAGCCTTTGCAAATCTATCTTCCATGGAGGCCAAGCTTTCTGAGTTGCCCCCTCCTTCCTTTGCATCGGTAGTTATTGCCTACCAACTTTGGCCTTACGATCTTTCATTTGCTAGAATTCAGTTTGGTATTCCCTTAGAATATGAGCTTGAACTTTTTGGACCCAATGATAGGGCCTGCTCTCCGCCTCCCGGCCGAACCTGCCTGTATTTATAGGCTCTTTGGGCTGGGCTTAGGTTATCCTTACTATATTTCATGGCCAACCTGTTTAGATTTCTCAACATCTCCCTTGCTGCTATGAAGACGAACTCCTTTAGATTCATCATAGGATTTCTTTCCTTGTGTATCATGGTAGGTGTCCGACCTACCATTTCCTTATTTTGGACCTTTTTTTACCTTCAAACGCCATCTGATTGCTAAGGATTGGTGGTATGTGTCCCTCCAATTCGGCAGGAAGGGATTACTTAAGGGCACCCTCTCTTCCATCCATAGCTGGAAGAAGAATTTCTTCTTCATCTCAAACCCATCCTTGAGGTTAGGACTTCTTCCATGGGGGAAGATAAGGAACTCAGTCCATCGAGCTTTAGGGCTAGAAAGCGAGGATCAGAGTTTGGTCGATATATTTAAGAGCTTTAACATTCTGCCAATCTTTGACCTTTTGGATGAGCAAATCCTATTTAACATCAGCCTTAGTCCCCTAAATTTGGTAGGTAGTCTTTTTTTTTGATCGATTATGTGGTGTTCTTTGTCCAGACCTCAGCTTTTCTTTGATCTTTTCTGACTTTGATTTTTATCGTTTTTAGAAATGACTCCTAAAGAGCGAGACCGTCTGACCAAGGAACATAAATCCCTCAAGAGGAAAGGCAGCCCTGCTGGGGATCTTCCAAAGAAGGCACGCATTGGTGAGTCTAGCCATGCTGTGCCGATCCAGGCCATGCCCATCCCCGAGCCTGCTACCACCGTACCGAGCCTAACCCCATCCGAAGAGGTCACTCCATCTGCTCCCCTCCAGTTGAAGGAAGCCACGGGGAAAAAGAAGAAGAGGGTTATCGATAAGAAGGTCGGAAGAAGGGTCGGGAGCTCCGTAAGTGGGGGTCCCGACCAAGAACAAGCTTCTTTAGACGATCGAAAGGTCATCCAATCACTCATGAAGGAGAGTATTCTTCCCCACATCGTAGTGAAGATGTTGCGAAGGAGCGACATCGAGAGATTCAATGAGTCCTTCATCACCTACCTTGAGGTAGTCTTCTCTCTCTTAGTCTTGGTCTGGGGTCTTTTCCATTTTTGAAGTCAGGAATTCCTAATTTTAACTTGGTTTCCTATCATAGCTTGAACATTATCTCTTTGCCCACTCTGAGGTGGTCGATCAGAGGTGGGTCGAAGCCTCGAAAGCCCTTGAGGAAGCTCGTGCAGAGGTTGAGAAGGCCCGGGCCGAAGTCAAGAGTATGAGGATGGCTTCAAAAATCCAATCCATTGAGGTTGAGCTCCATCAGGAAGAGTTGAGGGTGTAGTGTGAGAAGACGATGAACTTAAGGACTGCCTTGGCTCAGGAGGAGGAAAAGAGAAAGGTGCAAGAAGGGGTCGGCATGATGGTAAAGTGAGCGGTCGAAAGCTTCAAGTCCTCTAGGGATATGGTGGACATTAAAATAGCTTTTACTCAGAAGGTCTTCATCGAGGGGTTCCAGATCTGCCTGGGGAGGGTCATTGAGAATTTTTCCAAGGTACATTTGGACCTCTTGATGGAAGAGCCCGACAATAGAGCCGATCCTTCATCCCTTGGGGTCGGAGTTGTCCCGACCAACGTTCCTTCTTCTTCAACCGCGGGAGTTGTCCCGGAAGCTCCCAAACCTGTCGCTGCAGTGCCCGAGCCTGCCCACGGACTGAACGCAAACGAAGATGCTCCGACCTCTCCTATGGTCGAGCTGCCTGAGGTCTAGATTCTCGAAGATCGTGTAGCTTTCTTTTTTTTTTTATGCTGATGTATTTAAAAACATCCAAGTAAATGAAAGACAAATCTTTTTCTAGCCTTACACTTTGTGTTATCATTTGCATGGTTCAGAATGCTCTTGATGATCTAGGTCTTGACTCCCCACTTCCAGTTATTGTCGATCCTTTATCCCATGGGGTTTTGATTAAACCACTGATTAGGAGCTTGAAGAAGAAGATTCATCACTTGAAGAAGAAGTTGAGAAAAATTAAGGATGATCTCCAAGTATCGAGGAAGAATTTTTCGGAGGTGACAATTGAAGTTACCCATCTTAGGAACCTGCATAGGAAGGACTTTACCAGTTTCATCATTCGGAAGGGTAGCTTTGAGAAAGACATGGCCAAACTGAGAAGAAGCGCCAGCAACAAGTCTTGGGAGTTAATGGCAAAGATCAGGTCCCTTGAGATCGACCTTACGGCGATGAAGAAAAAATTTAGCTGCTGGAGGGAACTTCATCATGGTCTGCCGATAGGGTCTGGTACGATTGCGATAGGTCCAAGAGATTCTCTGAACTTCAGAAGTAGCTCCCTGATGCCGAAGCCTGGTATAATGAGTATAAGCTAACTTGGTCGAAGGAAGTGACCAGGCTCGAACATGAGCTCCGGGCTTCTAATAGAGAGGTGATCCATCTCTAGCAACAACTAGCTGATGATCGACGGGCTATCTCTAGTGGAGAGTTGGAGGAGATTGCCTCCTTGAAGAAGACCATTTGCGAGCTTTTAGAGGTTGTTGGGATGGAGAAAGCCGAAGTTCAGCGATTGAAGCTCCAACTGATCTATGAGCATCAAGCCATCCAAGATGCAGAGGCGGAGTCTGAGGTCCTAAGGAGGCAGCAGTGGGAGCTTGACGGCCAGTTCGGGCATATCAATAGAGTGTACATAGATAATTTGTATAAAAAGAAAGAACTTGAGGAGGAAATCATTAGGTTGAAGTAGGCCTTGGTGATGGCTGACGTCGACGATCCGAAGCCTGAGGAGTCTCGTCTATCTTAAGGCTTCACCTTCTTTTATACATTTTTTTTGTAATTGATCTTGCCGATCCCTGCCGCATTGGCTTTCTTGTAATATGTAATCGATTTGGCCGACCTCCATCCTACTTGTGATAAATTTAAACTTCTAATAAAATAATATCTTATCCATCATTGCCTCATGTGAATGCAATGCTCATCTTCAACCCTTCTCTCTCTATTTTTTTTTACTCTTGTTAGGATGAGGTTCTCCTCCTATTCCTAACGAGGCTGTATGGGTGTATTAGGGCCAGTGTCAGGGCCTCTCCCCTCATCTCGTATAAAGTAAATGAGGCCTTCGATTTTGGTCACATTAGGATGAGGTTCTCCTCCTGTTCCTAATGGACTGTAGGGGCACATTAGGGCCCTTGTTAGGACCTCTCCTCTCATCTCATCTAAAATAAATGAGACCTTCAACTTTGCTCACATTAGGATGAGTTCTTCTCCTATTCTTAATGACTATAGGGGCATATTAGGGCCGTTGTTTAGGGCCTCTCCCCTCATCTCATCTAAAATGAACGAGGCCTTCGACTTTGCTCATGTTAGGATGAGGTTCTCCTCCTATTCCTAATAGGCTGTAGTGGCACATTAGGACTATTGTCAAGGCCTCTCCACTCATCTCGTCTAAAATGAATGAGGTATTCGACTTTGCTCATGTTAGGTTCGGTTCTCTTTTTATTCATAACTAGCTGTAGGGGCATATTAGGACTGTTGTCAGGGCCTCTTCCCTCATCTCGTCTAAAATGAACAAGGCCTTCGACTTTGCTCATGTTAGGACAAGATTCTTCTCCTGTTCCTAATGGACTATAGGGGCACATTAGGGCCGTTGTCAGGGCCTCTCTCCTCATCTCATCTAACATGAATGAGGCCTTCGACTTTGCCCACGTTAGGATGAGTTCTCCTCCTGTTCCTAATGGACTGTAGGGGCACTTTAGGGCCATTGTCAGGGCTTCTCTCCTCATCTCATCTAAAATGAATGAGACCTTCGAGTTTGCTCATGTTAGGACGAGGTTCTCCTCCTGTTCCTAACGGACTGTAGGGGCACATTGGGACCATTGTTAGGGCCTATCCCCATATCTTGTCTAAAATGAATGAGGTCTTCGACTTTGCTTACGTTAGAATGAGGCTCTCCTCCTATTCCTAACATGGCCGTATTTATTATAAGATTAAGTTCGGAGGGTAGTCTTCCTTTATTACTGATATACAACAAAGATTAGGGTATTGAAGGAGGAGGATTTCATTGCAATCAAATCTTTGGTAATACATTTGTAGATTTTCCGAATTCTATGGTCGAGGTAGGTCTGCTCCTCCGAGTTCCTTCAAGTAGTATGTCCTGGGTCGGACGACTTCCATGACATCATAGGGTCCTTCCTAATTTATGGCAAGCTTCCCCTAGTTCTGAGACTAAGAGATGGTGGCTCATCGAAGCACTAAGTCCCCTACTCTAACATTTTATTTCAAACTCTGGAGTTATAGTATCGGGCCATCTTTCGCCTGTAAGCTGCCATCCGAACTTGGGCTTCCTCTCTTTTTTCTTCCAATAAGTTAAGGTTGGCTCTGACATCTTGCGAGTTATGCTGCTTATTGAAAGCCACTACCTATATCGATGGAAGCTTAAGTTTGATCGAGATGACTGCCTTTATTCCAAAAGCTAAGGTGAATGGTATTTCTCCAGTCAACAGCCTTTGGGTGGTGCGTTATGCCCACAGAACATGATAAAGTTTGTCCACCTAGAACGCTCTAGCTCTTTCGAGTCTTGTCTTGATGCCTTGCAATAGAGTCTAGTTGGTCACTTCAGCTTCCCCATTTGCCTATAAGTGAGCTATCGACATAAAGTGGTGGAAGATATTCAGACCTTCACAAAACTCGATGAACCATGCCCCGATGAATTGTCGACCATGGTCTATTATGATAGTTTGGGGTAGTCCAAATCTACAGATGACTGACTTCCAGATGAAGTCCTGCACCTTGGCTTCGGTAATCTTTGCCAGTGGTTCGGCCTCAACCCATTTAGTGAAATAGTCGATGGTGACTAGGAGAAACTTTCATTGCCTAGATGCCATTAGGAAGGGTCCAAGAATATCCATTCCCTACTATGCAAATGACCAAGGAGCACTCAACGGGACAAGCTCGGCGGTTGGTTGCCTTTAGACATTCGCGTTCCTTTAGCAGCGGTCACATCTCCTAACGTAATCAACACAATCACCATGCATAGTCGGCCAGTAATACCCTTATCAGAGCAGCTTATGAGATAGAGATCTGGCACCCAGATGGCTCTCGCAAATTCCCTCGTGCACTTTCCATAGTGCAAAATCGACCTCAAAGGGTCGGAGACACCTCAATAATGGTAGGGAATATGACCTTTTATACAACTTATTCTCATAAAGAACGTATTGGGAGGCTTGGTTTCTCAACTTTCAAGCATCTTTTGGGTCACGAGGAAAAACCCCATCCTTAAGATAAGCGGTCAGTGGGTCAATCTAGTAGGGCTCCTGGCCAACCTGCATGATGGGTTGTGGTTCTTCTGTGCATGGGTATTTCAATAACTCATAATAAGCTTCTTTCGGAAGCTCGTTAGGAGTTAGGGTGGCTAGCTTAGAAAGAAGGTCGGCCCTAGCATTTTTCATTCTCTAGATTTATTGAATGTTGAAGCTGTCGAAGGCTGGGGTCAAGCTCTTCACCTTCTTGAGATATTTTACCATGCTCTCTTTTTGAACTTCATAACTACTACTGACCTACCCCACGACCAATTGGAAGTCACTGCAAACCTGAAGCCGATCAGCTCCCGATTCTTTGGCTATCCTAAGCTCGGCTATTAGGGCCTCATATTCTGCCCCATTATTTGTCATCAAAAATTCAAAATGCAGTGCGTACTCTACGATGATTCCTTCTGGATTGATTAGGATCAGCCTAGCACCTGCTCCAGAAGTATTGGAGGAGCCATTGACATATAGGGCCCAAAAATCTTCAGGAAGGTCCGTTCTTTCTTCAGAGGAGCTGGGTGCAACCATCGAATGTTGGTTTCATTTTGAAGCTCAACATCATCTGAGATTGTACATTCAACTATGAAGTCGGCCAGTGCTTGAGCCTTGATTGCTAGTCGAGGCTGATAGTTGATGTCAAACTCTATTAATTCAATGGCCCATTTTGCAATTCTTCCAAAAGCATCCATTTGATGAAGGATCACTCTGATTGATTGGTCAGTGAGGATCATTATAGCATGTCCCTGGAAGTAAGGCCGAAGTCTTCTTACTACAATCAGAAGAGCATAAGTCAATTATTCCAACTTTGTATACCTGGTCTCGGCATCCCTTAGGATCTAGCTTATGTAGTAGACTGGTCACTGCACTTTTGCCTCTTCTTTGACCAGGACTATCGCTAGCACCACAGTGGAGACTGTGAGGTAGAGAAATAGCTCCTCTCCAAATTTAAGTTTGGCTAGTAGGGGAGGCAAGCTGAGGTAGTTCTTGAGCTCATCGAATGCCTTTTGGAATTCCTGTGTCTAGTGAAAATCTTTCAATTTCCTAAGAATTTTGAAGAAGCAAATGCAATGTTCAGCCGACCTCGAGACAAAATGATTCAAAGATGCCACCTTTCTGATTAGGTGTTGAATTTTATTGATTGACTTCAGAGCGATCATCTCCTGGATAGCTTGAATCTTCTCTGGGTTGGCCTCAATCCCTCGTCTCGAGACCATGAATCCTAACAATTTTCTTGAGGCTATCCCAAAGGTGCACTTAGTTGGGTTCAGCTTTATCTTGTATTTTTTGAGTGCATCAAAAGCCTCTTCGAGGTCGAAAACATGATTGATAGATATTTGGCTTTTGACTAGCACGTCATCAACATAAACCTCCATATTACGGTCGATCTACTTGAAGATTTTATTGATCAAGCATTGATAAGTCGCACCTACATTCTTAAGCCCAAAGGGCATGACCCTGTAATAGTAAAGACCATGGTTAGTAATAAAAGCAGTCTTCTCCTCATCCTTCGGTGCCATCTGAATTTGGTTGTAGCCAGAGAAGTTATCCATGAAGATGAGGAGCTCATAGCCTGAAGTTGCATCCACCAGTTTATTGATTCTGAGCAAAGAGTAGCTGTCTTTCAGGCAGGACTTATTTAGCTTCTTAAAGTCGATGCATATCCTCCACTTACTATTGGCCTTCTTGAACAGGACCACGTTAGAGATCCAAGTTGGATAGCTGACTTCTTGAATAAATCTAGCATTGAGAAGCTTGTCAACTTCTTCTGCTATTATCTTCTATCTTTATGGTGCATGGCCCCAAACTCTTTCTTTCACTGGTCGATGCTTGGGATCAACGGTCAGCCAATGTTTTATAACTTAGGCATCAATCCCAAGCATATCCATCAGAATCTAGGCGAAGATGTCGGTAATCCTTCGTAAAAAGGCAATGAGCTACTCCCGAACTTCATCTTCCATATTGGAGCCAATTTGCACCGTATGCTTTGCATTCCCGTCATTCAGGGGGACGATCACAAGATCTTCTATGGGCTCACCCCATTCTTCGGTAAGGTCATCGCGGACATCAAGCCCATCAACTAGGTAAGGGTCAAGTCGAGTGCCATTTTGTAAGATGATGGAGTAGCAGTGCCGGACTAATGCTTGATCACCTCTGATTTCACCTATTCCACTATTTGTTAGGAATTTTATCTTCAGATAATAGGTCAGCACCATGGCTCATAGTGCATTCAGATTAGGTCGACCGAGGATTGCATTGTAAGTGGAGGAGGCTTTCACCAGCAAAAAGTCGACTCACGTCTTGGCTTGCTTTGGATATTGCCTTGCAGTCATGGCTAGAGTTATCATTCCCTCCACTAGTATAGTATCGCCAGTGAAGCTGACCAATGGGGAGTTCATGGGTCCCAGATGATTATCGGATATGGATATTTTAAAGAAAGCATCATAATATATAATGTCGGCAAAACTTTTATTATCTACCAAAATGTGGCGTACATCATAATCAGCAATGTTTAAAGAGATTACAGCTACATCGTTATATGGGAACTGGACTCCTCAGGCATCCTCATTGGTGAAAGTGATGGACTCCTCAGTCCTCCATCTCTTCTTAGGCTCTATCGATCCGCTAGCCTCCCCACACAAAGTTTTCCAAAGATGGTATTAATGATGCCAATCGAGGGCCGATCTTCTCGCTACTCCTCACCCATCGATGGTTCTAGTGGTAGGGGTGCTCTCGGCCGATCCTCCCATTCTTTCGACCAACATCGTAGGAACTGGCCAAGCCTACCACACCTAATGAGCTCCTCGATCTCATCTTGGAGCTAGATGTACTCTTCTGTATCATGATCATGATCGCGATGTTAGAGACAGAACTTGCTAGGATTGCATTTGTCGGGGTGAGTGCGCATTCTTTCTGATCTTGGAGTTGCTCTCTGATCTCTATGAGTACTTAGGTTTTTGGACCATTAAGAGGGGCATAGTTATGGAATCTTCTGAAGGGAGAGCTCCATCATGCCCTTCTATCCAAGCTTCTTTGCCTCTGGGATCGAAAAGGAGTTTGGGCCCACTTATGCTCCGGAGGAGTTCAAGGGCATGGCTGAGCTCTACTCAATTTTTCTTCGACTGTAGGCACATTTGATTCGCTCGCCTATCGCTCCTGGGTGGCTTCATTATCCCTAGCTTTAAAGGCCTCCTCAGCTCGGGCATAACCTTCAGCTCGAGCCAGCATATCAATAAAGTCTCTAGGGTACTTCTTCTCTAAGAAGAATAGTAAATCATTCTTCTGAAGGCCACCCTTGAGTGCGGCCATTGCAATAGACTGGTCCTGATTTTGGATCTTCAATGCAGCAGTATTAAACTGGGTGACATAAGCTCGGATAGATTTCCTCTCCTACTTGATATTCATCAAAAAATTCAAATCTCGATAGGGACGTCGACTGCTAATGAAATAAGCCACAAACTGATGGCTCATTTGATTGAAGAAAAAAATGGTACCCAACTTAAGGATCAAATTTCAGGTCCTAAAAACTCGCTTGAGGGTGGATGGGAAAGCCCGGTATAAAATGGCATTTGGCACGCCATGGAGCAGTATCATTATTTGGAAGGCCTTCAAATGATCGATCGGATCGATGGTCCCATCGTAACTCTCAAATTGAAGGAGCTTGAAGTTCGATGGGATCGATTCTTGCATAATCTTCTCAGAAAAAGGTGGATCGGTGCAAATATCGTTACTGCAGGAGGAGGGAGCATGATGGAGTTCTTCGATTCATCAGCTCATTTCTTGGAGCCTTTGATCCAGAAGATCTTCACTATCATTGATCTCCAGGGTTTTCTAGTGGAATAGGGGCAAAGCTGCCCCTGAGGTCGAGTCATGTTCTAAGCAAGGGCTCTCTACCCTCTATTTCCCTTTTTTGGGGGTCGTCGGCTGACTGACCCAAGTCAACCGCCTCCATATTGGGTTCTATGGCTCTCGAGAAACCTGCTCCAATCGAGATGACGTCGGAGATGGCTGCTGCTATCGCATGGCCTACATTGCTTCAGTGAGGTATGGACCTGTTGGACCAGCAGGTCAAACTGCACCATGTCCACCATCATAGGCGGTTGGGCTTGAGACGTAGGAGATGAAACAGGGGTGGAAAGATCTGGATGAGATCTGGTCATTGAGGCGATTGACCATCGGGTTGAATCCTTTCTAGGGGGCATCCTTGAGAGGTCGAGAGGAAAAGTAGGACTCTGACTGGGATGAAGAGGGTTC
Organism: Cocos nucifera; assembly: GCA_006176705.1. Lineage (NCBI taxonomy): Eukaryota > Viridiplantae > Streptophyta > Magnoliopsida > Arecales > Arecaceae > Cocos > Cocos nucifera. The sequence continues at coordinate 159,298 of QRFJ01001230.1, read as the reverse complement.
TCTGCCACGTATTCCTTCAAGAACAAGGGAACCTCAATAACTTGAGGCCCTCCTTCTAGCACCAATCCTATTGGAGCAAAATCTGACCATCGTCGGAGTTAAAGCTGGATTTGGAGAGGATGAGGTCACCGTCGGGATCTATAAAATAAGTTTGATTCGTAGTTTGAGGTGGTGGCTCAGACAAGACCCTCAGACGATCAAGCCAACTCTTTCGGCCTACAGAAATGGAATAGATAGAGAGATTCTAGCAGAGTTTTTTTGGAAGAGAAGGAGAGATTTTTTTCTTTTTTTGAAAGCATATCTAGAGGATCCCTTATATGGATGGAGCCTGTAATAAACTGATAGTAACAATCATAACTATCCGATAGTAGGCCGTTCAGGACCACGTGGAGTTTGTTATGGGGGATATTGTCTATTGTCATAATGTGCTAGCCCATCGGGGTCCAATGGTCGAAGCTTGGATGAAAGAGATTGACGGTTCTTTTGGCTATATCGAGGATGAGTGTCGAAGTCCTTTGGGGCTGCTGAATGGAGTTCGAAGAGAGTCTAGCTATTTGGAGGAGTCCATCTGAAGGAGAAATATGGGAGGAGTCCATCTGAAGAAGGAGTCTAGCTGAAGGAGAAGTCCGGTAGGAGTTCGACTGTTAGAGGAGTGCAGCTTGAGAAGGAGTCTAACTAAAGAAGATGTTCGAAAGGAGTTCAACTGCTGGAGGAGTCTGACTAAAGGAGAAGTCTAAAAGAAGTTCGACCATTGGAGGAGGCCGGCTGAAGGAGAAGCCCAGAAGGAGTTCAACTGTTGGAGGAGTCTGATTAAAGAAAAAGTTTGAAAGAAGTACGACTGTTGGAGTCTGGCTCAAAAAGAAGTTCGAGAGGAGTTCAACTATTGGAGGAGTCTGACTGAAGGAGAAGTTTGGGAGTCCGACTATTGGAGGAGTCTAGTTGAAAGAGAAGTTCAGGTAGAGTTCAACGACTGGGGAGTCCAGCTAAAGAAGAAGTCTGAAAGAAGTTTGACCATTGAAGGAGTTCAGCTGAAGGAGAAGCCTGAAAGGAGCTTAACTATTGGAGGAATTTGACTAAAGGAGAAGTTTGGGAGGAGTCCGACTGTTGGAGGAGTCTAGCTGAAGAAGAAGCCTAGAAGAAGTTCAACTATTGGAGGAATCTGACTGAAGGAGAAGTTCGAAAGGAGTTTGATTGTTAGAGGAGTCTGGCTAAAGGAGAAGTTTGAAAGGAGTCTGACTGTTGGAGGAGTCTGGCTGAAGGAGAAGTTTGGGAGAAGTTCAACTACGGGAGGAGGCCCGTAGTTTAACCATGGAGGCTGCTGCCGAGCGAGATCCTTCCAATCTCAAGCATCCAGCCAAACTTTGATAGGAGCGGGTTTATCCCCAACAGGCACCATCCTTTTAGATCTTTGGATTAGTATTTGATGCTGATCAATGGTAGAAATTAATGATGCCAATATGAGAAGAGTTACGACTCTTCAAAAGAAATTATGTCGAATTAGTCCAAAGAGTCTTTCTACTTTAAGGCATCTCTTGGACTAAGTCTACGTAATTCCATGTGGCTTGAAAATTAGAAACGGGCATGAGAAAATAAGTGGGTGTGAGAAATTCCTAGGGAATGGGCGTGAGAAATTTGAGGAGGTGTTGTTAGATATATGTGCCCTAGAAGCCAGAATTGGCTGACACTTGTAATACACTTCTAGGGGCAAAATTATAATTTTGACTAATATCAATAAAATGGATTATTTTCTATCACATATGTGTATTTAGTGTCTATGATACATCCTTTGAGTTAATGGTAATGATAATTCATATTTTCAAGAGTTGAAAATTTAAGACATGAATAATCATTATTAACTCATAAAATGCTCCCGACCATAGGATCATCACGAGGATGGTGATTGATCCGGAAGGTTGGTGTACAATCACTTCTCTTTAGTAGATGAGTCTTGAGTCTATGGTGTGGAGACACCGGAGCGAGAGTATAGGTACTCATTAGAGAATGAGGGCACTGAGCGTGACCACCTCGAGTAGTCGTTAGGGAGTCTACCTTCTCGTCAATGACTGACTCGATGCTGCAGTAGTGTGTCTGGTTCTTTGACCTGAGATGCATCGGCAGTTCACCTTGAGGGTGTTATAGTTTGACTACACCATTACTCGATCTCCTAGCCATATGGAATCCTGAGGTGTATGTTGGCTATAGCATGTTCATTGTAGGAACTGGATGGCATTAAGATGGAATCTATCTACCTCGGTGGTAGAGGAGCAGCCCTATGATAATCATGAGAATCAAGTCCAGAAGTCCATGGCCATGGTAGAGTGAAATAATAGAAAGAGTTTCTATTTAGATTTTCACATCGGACTCGAATTGAATGATTACATCATATGACAGAGACTAGGGTTTGACGAGTTTACCTTAACCCTAATCTAATCGGGGCTCAAGATAGAAGAACTTAATCACACAGGTAGCTGCACCAAGAGGTTCGCATTCAGCTCTGATGGGTTGCCACCATATACTGCTAGGTGTCACTGGTGGATTTTGGGAGCAATTAGAATGATTTAGATGATCGATCATTCTAGCTATTCGAATCTGAAGAGTTCTGATCCATCGAAAGGAGTTTCGATGATGTCGATGATAGAGATCATGACATATCCCATTACCATACAGAACTGAACCTAACTGGGTCACATAAATAAGGGTTTGAATCTGGTGATCATCAATTGAACTGATCTAGTTCAATTGATCTGTATGAGATTCAATTAGGTTCAAGGAAATCGTGCTAGCACTCGATTGAACCTAACGTTCTTCTTTTACTATCATAAATAAGTTGTCCTGTTTGAGCCAAAGAAGTTTGTGCTCAATCAGAGGCCTTCATATGGTCTGACTGGAGGTTGTCCAAGTCAGAAAAGGTTGTCTTATTTTGTAAGACATTACCTACCATTTTTGGTCACCTGCCATTTCTTGTTCTTTGACTTTGGTCAAAAGTCTACCTTTGACTGGTCAAATATTGACCATTGACACTTTGACTTTTGACCACATATCACACACCTATTGGAGAGCTGGTGGGGGCCTGTCCCCCTACCAGAACCTAGCAAGAAAGAGGGTGCACGCCACCCTTGGCGTGTGCCCAAGTTGGAGGCGCCTAGGAGTCCCTGTTGGATAGGGACTCCATCTCCTTTTTGGATTCCAATTAGAGTTCTCCTAAGAACCAACTTTGACTGGTCTTAGGCTGCCCTCTAAGGAGGAATCCAGGGGACTCTATTCTCACCAATCAGATTTAGATCTGATTTCACAAAGAGTTGTGATTGGTTGGGAAGAAGAGAAGTTGGATCACAGTCAGTCTATAAATAAGACCCTGCGCCCAACTCAGATTATGATTGAATCACAATTCCCCACGCCCCAAGGCTGCCTCTCCCCTCTTCCTCCATGCCAAACCACCTTCTCCCTCTCCTCTCCACGTCCAAAAGGGTTTTGGACCTTGGTTGGTGCAATCTAGATAAGAGAAAGGCGAGTAAAAGCTAGAAGGCTGTGCTGCTGCAAAGGACGACTGCTGATCTTCAAAAGGAGTTTTGAAGTCCTCCAGATTAGATCCAGATCTGAATTTTGAAGACATGATAGAGAAGAAGAGGATCTTCAGATCCAGCTCGAGTGGATACTGGTAGAGGCCAGGCACTTGCGTGGCTAGATCCAGAACCTTCCGCTGCATACAGGATCATCAACGGGTAATAGGATTACCCATATCAAGGTAAGTTAAATTTGATTTA
>QRFJ01001230.1:80234-154534 GCA_006176705.1 Cocos nucifera | reverse complement strand
CATCCTTTTCATCAATTAGATCAGATAAAAGGGCCATCCAATGGCTCTAAAAAGGATGCCCATTCAGCAAGAAGGTGTGGAGATGATCTTTGAATAGTCAAAGTCCCAAGCGACTTTGACTTGGTCCAAGAGGCGTCAAGAAAGAGTGGGTGGCATGGAGTCCTAGGCAGCAAGGAGTCTTGGGCGACAAAAAATTTTGGGCGACAAAAATTAAAAATAAAATGGAGTTTTTAACTTATAGAAGGACTCTTTATTTCCCCATATTAGATGTCCATGCCTATTCAAAATTTTTTATGTGACATAACAAATGCAAAAAGTCAAAGAAGGTAGGCGCCAACTAATTCTATGCGCCAAAAATTTTTTACGCATGAAAGACATCCCGCACGCAAGAGAGAGACTCTCTAGCACATGGGATTTAGGAATGTGGCACTCCAACTGAAGCCCAATCAGTCTAGGTTAATCCAATTCAAGATCAAATCCTATTTGGCTCAAATCAGATTTTAATTAGCCCAAATCGGAAGTTGATTCGAATCCAATTCGAAACCAGGTGCTAGGGTTTGCTACATGTGCTAGCATGTTTATCTTGCAAACATGGTCTAATCCAATTAGACCCTTAATCAACTCTCTTTGTGTGTGACCCATTGGATTCTACATCTAACCAGTAGTGAGTCTAGGTGTGATTTGACCTAAGTTGGTTAGAACTCAACCAAACCGATTTAGGTAAAAACTAGCCAACCCAATTTGACTTAATTTAGAACACTTTCTAATTTAATGATCAAATTAAAATTTTAATTTGATCAAACCCACAAGACATGATTGACATCTAGCAATGTATCGTGACTTCTTGGAAGATATGAAATTTTGATAGAAATACCAAAAAATACCCTTTAGTGAAAATTACCATGCAACTAGATCCTTCGATCTCTCTGCATCCTGAATATGACTCTAGGTATGGAAATATGTCAATCCCATTATCATATTCATTTCTCTTTCAATCTTTTGATGATGATTCATTTAATAAAATATTAGAAACTATTTCTAATTTTCATCATGCTTTGATCAAAGTTTTCCTGAATCATCATTTATTTGAAGCAGGTAGGATGCTATTTCCACTTACCAGGAGAGATCGATTCCATGTTAACCTACTCACAACCTTCATATATATAATCTACCATATCCAGATCATCCTGTATATAACTGAGTCATGAATAAGTATGAACCAAAATATAGATTTATATATATAAGATTCTATGGTAGTTTCAGGTCAAAGGATTACATGCACAAATTCCACTATGAGAACCATCTATTGACATGTAGATAAGACTCTATTAGATATTCTCGATTTGGATCAATTCAATGAACTCATTCTCTAATGAGCACCTACATTCTTGTATTAGTGTCATACACAAGTTATTGTGAGATCAATCACCCTCTCAATCGAGCATACAAACAATGTGCTAGTCTTACTGAAAAAATATTGATCCCTAACTCAATGTCCCATTGACTAGGAATATTTAAATTAGGATTTTAAAGTTTTAGGTCTCACTAGTATGATCTCATCATAATCCTAAAACCATAGCCCTAATTTATAGGATTTATCATAATCTTAAATAAATAATAAGACACTGCATATGATGAAATAAATGCCTTTATTTATTTATTAAAAAAAATCATTACATGAGTTTGGAAGACAAAAAATAGCCCAAAAAATTAATTGGCTTGAGGGCATATTCCTTTCAATTGAGGTATTCTAGGTGGAGTCCATTAAGAGACTATGCCATTCTTCTTGAGATAGTTTAAAAATTTTCGACTAAGGTGTTCACCTCCTCAATCTGATCGAAGAACCTTAATGAATTTTCTAATTTGCTTTTCTACTTCATGTCTGAATTTTTTAAACTTTTCAAAGACTTCAGACTTATGTCTCATAAGATACACATACCCATATCGATATAAATCATCGATGAAAGTTATGAAGTAGGTAAAATTGCCTCTAGCCGACACATCAAATGGACCGCACACATCAGTATGTACTAGGATATGTAAATTCATAGCCCTTTCCCCATAACCCACAAAAGGAAGTTTAGTCATTTTGTCATGAAGACATGATTCATAAATTGGATATGACTCAAAAGTCGTATCCCTGGGTTATTATATGACCTAGTCTAATTTGTTAATCCTATCTCCTGCTATATGACCTAGTCTAAGGTGCCATAGATACCTTTCATTTGGACTATCCCTGGGTCATTTTAATTTTATGGCATTCACATTTTGCTTGATATTAAAAACAGATACATCAATATGTAACTGGTAAAGATCGTTAATAAGATAATCATTTGCAATTTTATTTCTTTCATAAAAAATATTATAATGGTCCTTAAGAAAACTATTTACATAGCCTTCTTGTGCTGAACATGAAACAGAAATTAAATTTCTGCTTACTGTAGGCACATAATAATAATCCCTAAGTACTAAATCTAAACCAGATGGTAGTCGAAGAGGATAGATTACTACGACCACAATAGCAATCCTTATTCCATTTTCAGTGCATAGGATCATCTCACTATCCCTCAGCCTCCTTCTATCCTCAAGACCCTGAATGGAAGTGCACAAATGAGCACTAGAACCAGAGTCAAGCACCCAACTGGATGCAGAAAAAATCGTATGGTTAAATTCAATATTGAGCATACCTCCAGAAGGATCTGCCTCCTTCTTATTCTTTAGGATGGCTAGGTATGTAGGGCAGTTCCACTTCCAGTGGCCATCAATGTTATAATAAAAATATTTTTCTTTATCTACGGCCTTCTTCTTTAGCTCTATCTTCTTTTTCTTTCCTCCTTACATCTTCTATCTTTTCACAGACTTCTTCTTCTTTTTAAAAGATTTTTTCTTGGAAGAAGTCCATTCCATAGCAAATACTGAGCCTTTAGAATCTTTCATTGAAAGCTCAGCAGTAACCAACATGTTCATAAGCTCAACTAGAGTATTTTGAAGTTTATGCATATGGTAGTTCATAATGAACTATCCATATGCATTAGTCAAGGATTGCAGAATTATATCATTTTACAAGTCTAGGTACAACTTCACTTCGAGCTTCTTAAGCTCTTCCAAGTTCTTGATCATCATCAAACAATGATCTTGGACTGACTGTCCATCACGCATTTTAGCCTTGAATAGTCATTTAGTGATCTGATATTTGGCTGTGCGACTCTGTTCACCAAACATCTCTTGCAGGTGTGCCAATATTTGGTGGACAGTCTTGATATCTTCATGTTGGTATTGAAGCTCATCAGACATTAAGCCCAACATGTAGTATCTAATCTTGTTATCTTCGTCTATCCACCTATCAAGAGATGCTCTCTGTTAGCGGATGGATGAGCTGGTAAGGTGAGGGAATCCTAGTCCAATACATGAGTTAACTTCTCAAAATCCAAAATAATTTTAAAGTTCTGGAGCCAATCCTTGTAATTGGGTACGGTCAGTCTATGGGTATCCAGGATACCTACTAGTGGATTGGATACAAATATTTTATTTTTTCTATAGAGAGTCAAAGTTTCTAGTTAGATATTATAATTAAGACTTGACCAATTTATTTAAAGATTTAATTTTTAAACAAATTGGCTTCCACTATTTTCTCGAATCCTTACACTCCCTCTGTAGAGATGTAAAAATCTTTATGATTATAAATTTCTAATGGATGGTGCAGTCCCACCAATTGACTCATCACCTCACCTAATAGTTATTGATGATGGGTTAGCCAATGAGTGGATAACTTTTGTCCAATGATTCTCTAAGTATGGTGCACTCAAACTTGATCTCTAATTCATGAATCTCACCATGCCCGAAATATCGATCCACTCCTTAGTTAAGTCAGACCCACCATTTGCATAGATTGGATTTCTAATTGGGTCTCTCATCGTATCCAAAATATTGAGCCCAATCCATCCTCCAGCTCATAGCATCCAATGCCTAATAGACATAGTTATATCTTTTCGATGCAACTAAACCACTGTGACCAGTCGAGAACAATCAATCCTGAAAAGAGCCCGCATATCTACAATGGTGGAAGACCTTGGACTTAATCTTTTCTTAGGAAGATTTGATTTAGGTCTCTTTAAACTTGACTTACAATAGTCATAACAATTATGACTAACCTAGTGGCATGGGTTAGCTCGAATTATTGAACCACCTTAGATCAGGAACTGAGAACAAATATGGCCAGGTAAGTGAGATCGGTGGAAGGGATATGCCATTAACTCGACAAGAATGCATTCGAGTCGAGTAGCTTTCCAATTAAAAATCAAGTCGATCGTATCTGCCAAACTTACCTTAGACACCAAATTATTGAGCCAGAACCAATCAGGTTAGCCTACAATCCAGACTCTAACCACTGAGCCTAATTAGGTCTTAGCTTGATCGATCACTCATGTGACTCGATCTTGACCCAGACTTAATCCTATTAGGCTGGTCAATTTAAGCACTCTTGATCCCATCTAACCAACTCTTGATTTGATTTGATCAACCGCTTAGACCTAATTGAGCTACCCAAGCCCGAACCCAATTTTATGAATATGTCTTAGATCTAAAAATTCTTAATTTTAGACTTAACATATTTCATAATCTTAATTCTTAATTAAGTTTAGGGTTCACAAATAAAATATGTAAATAAAATTCTAGAATTTCAGGATCTAGGATTTTGCAGAAAATAAGTTTTGATTTTTGATTAAGGACGAACACGCAACACCCCTACACATCATAAGAACACCCCATCGAATGGGAAGAGAGGGTATTTAAATCCTACTTTGTTCTTATGACCGGACGGCCAAGGGGAATGCCTTAATCAGAAATATGAAAACTACAAAACTAGTTAGATCTACATCATATATCTCATATATAAAAATTGATCTAACTATTAAACATATTTTGCATACATCTCATGTATCATATCATGCATATTTTTAGATCTAAATTATCTCATAATCATCTAAAAAATTAAATTTAAATTGATCATATCAAATTAAAATTCTATTCTAGATAATTATGTAGAACTATTCTACAACTAGTCTAAACATGCATTCATCATATCTCATATGAATAAAAATTAAATAACTTTTATTTTTTATTTTTTAGATTTTATTATAATATTTATAATATCAAAAAAAATAGTAAATAAATAGATCTAAAATTATAACTTAATCAAATTAAATTATGATCATGCTAAGACTATACATAGAATAATTCTATTCTACAACTAATCATGCATCTTGTACAACTTAGATCTAAATTATTTAATTTTTAATTTTTTTAATTTTATATCTAATCACATCTTATGTGATATCTAAAATCATCTACTTATTATATCAAAATTAAAATAAAATTAGATCTAATGAAAAATGCAACCTGGCTCTGATACCAGTTGAAGAGAAAACCAAGTGTTGTGGATCAGGTTCATTCAGATCTGATAGGATCAAGAGAGATATTTCAAAAAAAATTTCTCTTAGATCTAGATCAAATTTGAGACTTTTTAGATCTAATATTATTGATCTAATAAAATAAAATAAAATATATTAAAGAATAAATTAAATCTAATTTAATTTACCTTGTTGAGAGTAATCTGATTATCCTATGATGATCCTGATGTCTGCTTGAGGTTCTGGATCTAGCCACGCAAGTGCCTAGCCTCTACTGGTATCCACTCAGGTAGAATTTGGAGATCTTCTCCTTCTTTATCATCTCTCCAAAAATCAAATTTGGATCTAATTTTAAAGATCTTCAAAACTCCTTTCGAAGATGTGAGTTGTCTCTTGCAGTAGTGCTGCCTTCTTCCTTTTCCTGTCGCCTTTCTCTTGCTTGGATCGCACCAAACTGAAGCCCAAAAATTCTTGGGCATGGGTTGGAGAGAGAAGACCTAAAGATGGCATGGATGAGAGAGAGGGGCAGCCTTACGGCATGGGCAATGGGTCAAGCTTTTCTAATCTTGACGCAGATAGGATTTTTATAGATCCTATTGCACCATGCAGTGCCACATCATCCTGACCAATCATGTCCTTCTGTGCAATCAGATCTAAATCTGATTGATGGGATGACATCATCTGATTCAATCAGATGAGGGTCCCTCTGAATCATCCTTAGATGGCACCAAGACTGATCAAAGACAAGTCTTTGGCACCACCTAGGTAGAAACCCCAAAGCAACTAGAGACCCATCTATATGGGACTCCATATGCTTTATCCATGGGCGCATGCCTCCCTAGGCATGCACCCCTTATCCATCTACCTTTTAGCAAGTGGACTAATCCAAAAATTCTCTTCTATGGGTGCATGACATATGGGCAGATGTCTAAGTATCAAAGGTCAACGTTTGACCAAATGTCCGAAATAGGATTTAGCAGCTGACGAAAAATGGCAAGTATTGTCTCAAATTCATCTTATAAATTAAGACAACTCTTTTTTGATCTGGACAAGCTTTAGTTAGACTAAGTAAAGATACCTGAGTGAGTCTAAACATATTTGGCTTAGTCGAGATAACTTTTAATGATAATTAAAGGAGAACATTAGGCTCAATCGTGTGCTAGCACGATTTTCAGAACCTAATTAAATCTTATTCAAATCAATTGAACTGGATTAGTCCAATTGATGATATCCATATCGAAACCCTTATTTGTGTGATCTAGTTAGGTTCAGTTCTATATGGTAATGAGATATATCGCGATCTCTATCATCGATATCATCGAAACACCTTTCGATGGATCAGAACTTTTTTGATTCAGACAACTAGTATGATTGATCATCTAAATCATTCTAATTACTCTCAAAATCTATCAATGATACCTAGCAGCATATGGTGGCAATCCATCAGAACTAAAAATGAACCTCTCAGAGTAGTTACCTATGTGATTATGTTCTTCTATCTTGAGCCCCGATAGGATTAGGGTTAAGATAATCTCATCAAATCCTAATATCCGTCATATGATTAATCATTCGATTCAAGTCCAATGTGAAAATCTTAATAGAAACTCTTCCTATTATTTCACTCTGCCATGTCTATGGGCTTATGGACTTGATTCTCATAATCATCATAGGGCTACTCCTCATCTACCAAGGTAGATAGATTTTCTATTGGTGCAATCCAATTCCTACAATGAATATGCTATAGCCAACGTACACCTTGGGATTTTGAATGGCTAGAAGATCGAGTCATGGTATAGTCAAACTATAACACCCTCAAGGTGAACTGCCAATGCACCTCAGCTCAAAGAACCAGACACACAACTACAGTTTTGAGCCAGTCATTGATGAGAAGGTAGACTTCCTAATGACTGCTCGAGGTAGTCATGCTCATTGCCCTCGTTCTCTAACGAGTACCTGTACTCTTGCTCTGGTGTTTCTACACCATAAACTCAAGATTCATCTACTATAAAGAAATGATTATACACCAATCTTTCGGATCAATTACTATTCTAATGATGATTCTACGGTCAGGAGCATTTTATGAGTTAATAATGAAAATTCATGTCTTAAATTTTCAACTCTTAAAAATAAGAACTATCATTGCCATTAACTCAAGGGATGTATCATAGACACTAAATACACATTATGATAGAAAATAACCCATTTTATTATTTACAGTCAAAATTATAATTTTGCCCTTAGAAGTGTATAACAAGTGTCAGTCAATTCTGGCTTCTAGGACACAGATATCTAACAAGTCTTTCATATAAAACTTATTTGATAGCCATAATTTGACTGATTGCAATATTGGGATATCATTTCCAATGAGGAGTATGTCATCTACATACAGAACCAAAAAAACTATGGCACTCCTACTAGTCTTCTTGTACATACGATTCATCCATATTCTTGATAAACCCAAACTCTTTTACTATAATATCATAGTGGATATTCTAACTTCTTGATGCTTGCTTTAATCCATAAATGGATCTTTTAAACTTGCATACTTGATTTGATCTCTCATTTGAGACAAATCCCTCTAGCTATGATATGTACACCTCCTCCTCTAGGAAACCATTAAGGAAGGCGGTCTTCACATCCATTTTCCATATTTCATAATTATGGTATGCTGCTATGGCAAGCATAATCCGAATAGATTTGAGCATGGCAACAGGTGAAAATATTTCATCATAATCAATCCTCTATTTTTGACTGAAACTCTTAGCCATCAATCTGGCTTTATAGGTTTCAATTTGATCATCTGCTCCAATCTTTTTCTTAAAGATCCATTAGCACCCAATAGGATTTACATCCTCTGGTGCATCTACCAAAGTCCATACTTTGTTGGTGTGCATAGAGTCTATTTTGGATTGCATGGCAGCTAGCCATTTGTCAGTCCCTACTCATGACAGCTTTCATATAGGTCAGAGGTTCATCATTCTCAATGACTTAGGCTTTATTATTCTCAATAATGAACCCATTGTTAGATGTGTGTCCTAAAAGCCAGATTGTCTATCACTTGTAATACACTTCTAAGGATAATTTTATAATTTTAACTATAAATTAATAAATATATTATTTTTTTATCATAGTGTATATTTAAAAGTGTCTGTGATACATTTTTTAAGTTAATGGTAATGACAATTCATATTTTCAAGAGTTGAAAATTTAAGATATGAATTTTCATAATTAACACATAAAATGCTCCCGACCGTAGGATCATAACGAGGATGGTGATTGATCTGAAAGATTGTGGTACGATTGCTTTCTTAGGATAGACATGTCTTGAGTTTATGGTGTGGAGACACCAGAGTGAGAGTATAGGTACTTGTTAGAGAATGAGGGCACTGAGCATGACTACCTCGAGTAGTCATGAGGAAGTCTACCTTCTCGTCGATGACTGACTCGATGCTGCAGTGGTGTGTATGGTTCTTTGACTTGAGGTGCATTAGTAGTTCACCTTGAGGGTGTTATAGTTTGACTATACCATAACTCGATCTTCTAGCTATTCGAAATCCTAAGGTGTATGTTGGCTATAGCATGTTCATTGAAGGAATTGGATTGCACCAATAAGAGGATCTATCTACCTCGATAGATGAGGAGTAGCCCTATGATAATCATGAGATTGAGTCCTTAAGCCCATGGCCATGGTAGAGTGAAGATGATAGAAAGAGTTTCGATTAGGGTTTCAAATTGGACTCGAATCGAATGATTAATTCATATGACAGACATTAGATTTGATGAGTTCACCTTAACCTAATCCTGTCAGAGCTCAAGATACAAGAACCCAATCACACAGGCAACTGCACCAAGTGATTCACTTTCAATTTTGATGGGTTGCCACCATATACTGCTAGGTGTTATTAGTGGATTTTGGGAGCAATTAGAATAATTTTGATGATCAATCTTCTAATTGTATGAATCAAAAAAGTTCTGATCCATCGAAACATATTTCGATGATGTCGATGATGAAGATCGTGACATATCTCATTATCATATAGAATTGAATCTAACTAGATCACACAAATAAGAGTTTAGATCTGGATATCATCAATTGAGCTAATTCAGTTTGATTGATTTGGATTAGATCCAATCAGGTTCAAGGTAATCGTGCTAGCAGACGATTGAGCTTGATTTTCTCCTTTTGAAATCATTTTGATTCATCGCAACCAAGTCAAATTTGATTTGACTCATTCTTATATTTTGAAGGGATTTATTTTTATCTGACTGGAATAAATTTAGATCAGATTAATTGTAGAAATTAAATCCATTCAGAGTCAAATTGGACTAGGGTCAAAAGTTGACCTATTTGAGAGAATTAAGGGTCACCTGATAAAATGCTTCTAGAAAATTTTATAGAAATTATTTTGATTTCATTTTTGGATATGTGATACTATAAATTATATATTGGGTGTACCAAATTTTATAATTTTTGGAGTTGTCTAGACTAAGTTATGATAGAGTTTGATTTGGATCAAACTCTTGAGCGAAGAGTCCGAGGTGCAGTGGACTCTTCCTTATCTACTCATGCTACCACCTTTCAGATGGATTTTTGGTGCTAAAATTAGATGGAATCTAGAGATTTTTGTGGAGATCAAGTCTAGGAGTCCCAATGATTGAAAAAATAAGGATTTTGGTCAAAGAGAGACTCTAACTTGGCACTATGCTTTTGTATGAGAACCCTTGCACCAAGGCTCTTCATGTAGAAATATTTTTTCATACCCAAAGGCTGCCATTCCAGATATCCCACACCCTCTCTATCCTCACTCTCCCTCACCTCTACATGCCTAAAAAGTTAGGCATAAATCTAAGAAAAAATCTAATCAAATTTGTGAAGAGTTTAGCATCTGCGTGATGGTGTTCATGAGACTGACATGCTACCTTCAGAAATTTTTTTGAAGGACTTTCGTATTAGATTCAGATCTGATCATTGGAGAAAAGATTTGTGAGGAGACGATATCTGAATCCTTCCTAAGTAGATATCAGTAGAGGCTAGGTGCATGCATGGCTCCTTCCAGAACCTCAGGAAACTTCAGGATCATCGCAGGATAATCAGATTACCCAAACAAGATATGAAATTAAATTTGATTTAATTTTTATTTTAATTTTTATTATTATATCATCATGATTAGATCTAAAAACTTTTAGATTAGATTAAATTATTTAAATTTTTTTTAAAAAAATCTATCTCGGATCAGATTAGATCTGTACGATCCTACGGTGGAAAATAAGATTTTTTCTTCAACTGGCATTAGAGCTGCATTAGCAGTTCTTCAAATCTACCTTAGATCTGATTTTATTTTTATTAATGATTTGATATTAAAAAATTTTAGATGTCATATTAGATGTGATTAGATTTTTAATTAGAAAATTAAAAGTTAAATAATTTAGATCTAATATGTATGAGATGCATGACGAGACTAGGTATAGAATAGTTCTATGTGTAGTCTAGTATGATCATATATTTATTTTAATTAAATATAATTTTAAATCTATTTAATTTTTATTTTTTTAATATTATAATTATTATAATTAGATCTAAAAATAAAAAATAATTTTTTAATTTTTGATATATTCATATGAGATATGAAAGATGCATGCTTAGACTAGTCATAGAATAGTTCTATAAGATATCTAGAATAGTTTTATATTTGATATAATCAAATTTAAAATTTTATTTTTTAGATGTAGTATGTGATATTTTAGATCTGAAAGTATGCATATTGATCATACATGAAATATATGCAAGACATGTATTAGTTAGATCTTTTTATATGTGATATATGATCTAACTAGTTTTGTGGTAAAAAATTATATTTTTGATTAAGGAGTTCCCCATGGCTGTTCGATCATAAGAATAAAGTAGGGTTTAAAGACCCTCTCCTTTCATTCGATGGGATGTTCTTATGGCGTGTAGGGGTGCTACGTATTCATCCTTAATCAAAAATCAGAACTTATTTTTCTACAAAATCCTAGATCTTGAAACCTTAGGATTTTTATTACATATTTTATTCAGTTATCCAAAACTTAATTAAGAATTAAGATTATGAAATTAATTAGATCTAAAAATTATGAATTTTTTTTATCTAAGACATATTCATAAAATTGGGTTCGGGCTTAGGTAGCTCAATTAGGTCTAGCAATTGATCAAACCAAATAAAGAGTTGGTTAGGTGGGATCAAAGAAAGCTTAGATTTAACCAGCCTAACAAAATTAAGTCTGGATCAAGATCGAATCACATTGAGATGTGACTCGATCAAGTCAAGATCAAGACCTAATTTGGCTCCATGATTCGAGCCTGGATTGTAGGCTAACCCATTTAGTTCTGATTCAATAATTTGGTGTCTAAGATAAGTTTGATAGATATGATCGACTAATTTTTAATTATCAGCTACTCGATCTAAATGTGTTCTTATCGAGTTAATGGTATATCCCTTCCACTGATTTTATTTACCTAGCCATTTATGTCAACCCAGTTCTGATTTATGGTGGCTAACAATTCGAGCCGACCCATGCCACTAGGTTAGTTATAATTATTATGACTAAGTCAAGTCAAGTTTAAAGAGATCTAAATTAAATCTTCCTAAGAAAATATTAAGTCTAAGATCTTTCACCATTGTAGATGTGCGGACCCTTTCAGGGTTAATTATTCTCAACTAGATATAGTAGTTCAATTGCATCGAAAAGATGTAACCATGTCTATTAGGCATTGGATACAACAGGTTGGAGGATTAGTTGGGCTCAATATTTTGGATATGGTGAGAAACCCAATTAGGAATCCAATCTATGCAAATGATGGGTCTGACTTAATTAAGGAGTGGATCAATATTCTGGACATGGTGAGATTCATGAATTAGAGACCAAGTTTGGGTGCACCATAATTAGAGAATCATTGGACAAGAGTTGTCCACTTATCGATTGATCCATCACCAATAACTGTTAGGTGAGGTGGTGAGTCTGTTGGAGGGACCACACCATCCACTAGAAATCAATAATCATGAAGATTTTTCCATCTCTGCCAAGGAAGTGTAAGGATTTGAGTAAATAGTGGAAGTCTAATTTATTTAAAAATAAAATTTTTAAATAAATTGGTTAAGTCTAATTATAAAATCTAACAAAAAACTTTGACTCTCTACAGAAAAATGACTGCATCCAACCCACTAGCCCATATCCTGGATACCCATAGACTGACCAGTCCCAACTATAAGGATTGGCTCTAGAACCTCAAAATTATTTTGGATTCTGAGAAGTTAACTCATGTGTTGGAACAGGATCCTCCTAGCTTACCAGCCCATCCATCTACTGATCAGAGAGCATCTCTCGAGGAGTGGATGGATGAAGATAACAAAGTAAGGTATTACATGTTGGACTTAATGTCTGATGAACTCTAGCGCCAACATGAAGACATTAAGACTAGCCACCAAATGTTGGCTCATCTGCAAGAGTTGTTTGGTGAATAGAGTTGCGCAGTTAAATATCAAGTCACTAAAAGACTTTTTAAGGCTCAAATACGTGATGGGCAGTTGGTCCAAGATCATTGTCTGATGATGATCAAAGACTTAGAAGAGCATGAGAAGCTCGGTGTCAAGTTAGATCAGGATCTATAGACTGACATAATTCTATAGTTCTTGACTGATGCGTATGGGCAATTCATCATGAACTACCATAAGCATAAAATTCAGAATACCTTGGCTGAGCTCATGAATATGCTAGTTACTGCTGAACTTTCTATGAAAGATTCTAAAGGCTCAGTACTTGCTGTGGAGCGGACTTCTTCCAAGAGAAAGTCTTTTGAAAAGAAGAAGGAGTTCGTAAAGAAGAAGATGGTGGATGGTGGGAAGAAGAAGAAGGCAGAGCCGAAAAAGAAAGCCGCTGATAAAGAAAAATATTTCCATTGCAATACTGACGGCCATTGAAAGTAGAAATGCCCTCTTTACCTGGCCAGCCTGAAGAACAAGAAGGACGTAGGTCCTTCTAGAGGTATGCTCATTATAGAATCTAATCTTATGGTTTCTTCTGCATCCAATTGAGTGCTTGACTCTAGTTCTAGTGCTTACTTGAGCACTTCTATGCAGAGTCTTGAGGATAGCAGGAGGTTGAGGGATGGTGAGATGATCCTACGGATTGAAAACAAGCAAGAGTTGCTACTGTGGCTATGGAAACCTGCCCTCTGTGATTATTGTCAGAATTAGACTTAGTACTTAGGGACTATTTTTATGTACCTATAGTAAGTAGAAATTTGATTTATGTTTCATGTTTAGCAAAGGAAGGCTATGTAATTAGTTTTCTTAAAGACCATTGTAATATTCTTTATGAAAGAAATAAAATTGTAAGTGGTTTTCTTATAAACGCTCTCTATCAGTTACATATTGATGTTTCTATTTTTAATATCGAGCAAAACGTGAATGTCATAGGATCAAAGTGACTTAGGGATAGTCTAAACGATAGGTATCTTTGGCACCTTAGCCTAGATCATATAGCTAAAGATAGAATTAACAAATTAGAGAAATTCGAACTATTGAGTCCATTGACTTTCGAGTCATATCCGATTTATGAATCATGCCTTCATGGCAAAATGACCAAGCTTCCTTTTGTAGGACATTGGAAAAGGGCCACTGACCTGCTTGTCCTAGTACATACTGATGTATGCGGCCCATTTGATGTGCCAGCCAAAGGTAATTACATCTACCTCATCATCTTTATCGATGATTTATCTCAGTATGGGTATGTGTATTTGATGCGATACAAGTCTAAAGCTTTTGAAAAGTTCAAGAAATTCAAACTCAAAGTAGAAAAATAAACAAAAAAATCCATTAAGATTCTTCGATCGGATCGAGGAGGCGAATACCTTAGTCAAAAATTTCTAGACTATCTTAAGGATAATGGCATAGTCTCTCAATGGACTCTACCTAGAATGCCTCAACTCAACGGGATTTTAGAAATGAGAAATCAGACCCTATTAGATATGGTTCGATCCATGATGAGCTTCACAGACCTTCCTAAGTTTTTTGGAAATATAATCTATTGACCACTATATATCTACTAAATAGGGTTCCATCTAAAACCATTCATACCACACCGTATGAGATATGGCATGGTAAGAAATCAAATATGAGTCATCTCAGAATTTGAGATTGTTCAACCCATGTCAAGAGATAACAGGCGAACAAGTTAGAGACTAGGTTCTTTAGAGCTTGGTTCATAGGATATCCCAAAGAGTCATTAGGATATTATTTCTATCTTTTGGAAGATCATAATATGATTGTGAGTCGACACACCATCTTTCTTGAAAAATAGTTTATTCAAGATGGTGGCATCGAAAGATAGATTAGGCTCGAGGAGAAAGTCTCACAAGACCCATTAGCCAAGAAACCTATGGAATCCAATTAGATTGAGCCAGTCCAATTACTACCTCGTCCACCTCATAGATTAGAAAGAATTTTTTGTCCTTCTGAAAGGTACTTAGGTACTATTTTAGAGGACGTAGACAAAATGTTCCTCACAGGAAAAGGGGTTCATGGTGATGATCCCAAAACCTATGATGAGATGATATCAGATATCGACTCTGAAAAATGGTTAGAGGCAATGAAGTCAGAGATTGACTCAATGCACTCGAACCAAGTCTGGACCTTGGTAGATCCACCTGAAGGTATAGCACCTATTGGGTGTAAATGAATCTTCAAGAAAAAGATAGGTGCCGATGGAAATATAGAGACATTCAAAATAAGGTTCATAGTGAAAAGGTATAGTCAGCGTGAAGGCATTGACTATTTGGATACTTTTTTGCCAGTAGCCATGCTCAAATCCATTTGCACATTACCTGCTATTGCAGCCTATTTTGATTATGAAATATGACAGTTGGATGTGAAAATAGAGTTCTTAAATGGATATCTTGAGGAAGATATCTATATCGAACAGCCACTGGATTTCACCTTCAGTGATACTGATCACAAGGTCTACAAGCTGCAAAGGTCCATATATAAACTTAAGCAAGCATCTCAGAGCTGGAATGCTCATTTCAATGATGTGATCAAATCAATTGGATTCATCTAGAATGAGGAGGAGCCCTATGTTTTCAAAAAGATCAGTGGGAGCGTTATTGTCTTCCTCGTACTATACGTGGATGACATCCTTCTAATTAGGAATGATATTCCCATGTTGACTACGGTCAGAATGTGGTTGTCTAAATAATTCTCCATGAAAGACCTAGGAGAGGCATCCTTTATTCTAGGAATTAAGGTCTATAGTAATAGACCAAATAGGATGCTGGGTCTCTCACAGAAGATGTACATAGAGGAGGTGCTAAAGAGGTTTAGCATGAAAAACTTTAAGAAGAGATTGGTGCTCTTCAAACACGGCATTCACCTCTATTGTCATCCACAACATTCCAAGCATCATCTAGCTTTGATACCATATTATTGTCCACAATGTTTCAGTCATCACCTAGCTCTGATACCAAATTGTAGACACATGATATCGCTCGAATGCCAATCAACCTTGACATTACAAGCACTGATACCATGTTGCGGAAGCTCCTAATCATTAGCACGGACCTAAAGGAACCTATAACATTCTCTACAGGCAGCAAACCATCGATCCTCCACCTAGATTTATGATGGGGCGCCTCCCTCCTTGGGCTTGAGGGAGATGCCTATTAGATTTATGTGCCCTAGAAGCCAGAATTGGCCGACACTTGTAATACACTTCTAGGGGTAAAATTATAATTTTGACTATAAATAATAAAATGGATTATTTTCTATTACAAGAGTATATTTAGTATCTGTGATACATCCCTTGAGTTAATGGTAATGATAATTCATATTTTCAAGAGTTGAAAATTTAAGACATGAATTTTCATTTATTAACTCATAAAATTCTCCTAGCCGTAGGATCATCATGAGGATGGTGATTGATCTGGAAGGTTGGTGTATAATCGCTTCTTCATAGTAGATGAGTCTTGAGTCTATGGTGCAGAGACACCATAGCAAGAGTACAGATACTCGTTAGAGAATGAGGGCACTGAGCGTGACCACCTTGAGCAATCATAAGGAAGTCTACCTTCTCATCGATGACTGACTCAAAGCTGTAGTGGTGTGTCTGGTTCTTTGACCTGAGGTGCATCGGTAGTTCACCTTGAGGGTGTTATAGTTTGACTACACCATGACTCGGTCTCCTAGCCATTCGAAATCCTGAGGTGTATGTTGGCTATAGCATGTTCATTGTAGGAATTGGATTACACCAAGAGGAAATCTATCTACCTCGATGGATGAGGAGCAGCCCTATGATGATCATGAGAATCAAGTCCATAAGCCCATGGCCATGGCAGAGTGAAATAATAGAAAGAGTTTCTATTAAGGTTTTCACATCGGACTTGAATCGAAATGATTAAATCATATGATAGAAAATTAGGGTTTGACGAGTTCACCTTAACCCTAATCTAATCGGAGCTCAAGATAGAAGAATTTAATCACATAGCAAGTAGCTGCAACCGAGAGGTTCATTTTCAGTTTTGATGGGTTGCCACCATATACTGCTAGGTGTCACTGATGGATTTTGGGAGCAATTAGAATGATTTAGATTTAGATCGATCATTATTCTAGTTGTCTGAAATCAGAAGAGTTCTGATCCATCGAAAGGAGTTTCGATGATGTCGATGATAGAGATCATGACATATCCCATTACCATATAGAACTAAATCTAACTGGGTCACACAAATAAGGGTTTAGAATTTGGATATCATCAATTGGACTAACCAGTTCAATTGATTTGAATTAGATTCAATTAGGTTCAAGAAAATCATGCTAGCACACGATTGAACCTAACGTTCTCCTTTTATTATCATTAAAAGTTGTCTCGACTGAGCCAAATGAGTTTGTGCTCACTCAGGTACCTTTACTTGGTCTGACTGGAGCTTGCCTAGGTCAGAAAAGGATTGTCTTAATTTATGAGATAAATTAGAGATAACACCTGCCATTTTTCATCACCTGCTAATTCTTGTCCTTTGACTTTGGTCAAATATTGACCTTTGACCCTTGGACATCTGCCCATATGTCATGCACTTATTGAAGAGTAGATAGGAGCTTGTCCTCTTATTGAAAATTAGAAAGGAGGGGGTGCATGCCTAGGGAGGCATGCACCCATGGATATGACGCCTGGAGTCCCATACGGATGGGACTCCAGGTTGCTTCTTGGATTCTACTTAGGTGACCCTTACCTATAGACTTTGATCAATCTTAGGCACCATCTAAGGATGAATTTATGAGGCACTCATTTGATTGGATCAAGTGAAGTCATCCCATCAATCAGATTTAGATCTGATTGCACGAAGTAATGCGACTGGCCGGGATGATGTGGCACTACATGGCACAGCAGGGTCTATAAATAAACCCTGTCTGCGCCTAACTTTCAGTGAGTTCCTCTTAGCCCATGCCCCAAGGCTGTTCCTCTCCCTCCTCCATGCCATCTTCTAATCCTTTATCTCCTCTCCACGCCCAAGGGAAGTTGGGCTCCAGTTTGGTGCAATCCAGGTAAGAGAAAGCTAACGAGAAAGGAAGAAGGCAGCACTGCTGCAGAAACGACTGCTGATCTTCAGAAAGAGTTTTGAAGATCCTCCAAATCAGATCTAGATCTAATTTTTGGAGAAGTGATAAAGAAAGAGAAGATCTTCAAATCTAGCTCAAGTGGATTCTGGTAGAGGCTAGGCACTTGCGTGGCTAGATCCAGAAACTCAAGCAATCAGCAGGATCATCAAAGGATAATCAGATTACCCAACATCAAGATATAAATTAAATTATATTTAATTTATTTTTATTTTTATTCATTAGATCTATAAAAAAAGATCTAAAATATCTCATATCTGATCTAGATGCTTGAAAAAAAATTTTGAAATATCTCTCTTGATCCAATCAGATCTGAATGAACCTGATTCAAAAAATTAGGATTTCCCCTTCAATGCCCTCCTTCTCTATGGCTTCTTCAAGAACCCTAGGGTGGCAACTCTAAAGAGAAGAGAAGAAGAGAGTTGAGGGAGAAAAGGTCTATATTCCATAGCATTCACAGCATTCTAAAACCCTAATACAACCTATGTATTTATACATAGCCATTAGGCCCGACCAAAAAACTTTTCGACTAACCCAATACATGAAAGCACTCATCAAGCCCATGTACACCCATGTCTCCCATGCTCTCATCCTCTGGATCTAGACCCAACCCATACATGAATTAGCCCCCTTAAGACCTCTCAAACCAGACCTTAAGACCCCTAGGATCAACCTAGACCCTAGCTCAAAATAGATCCTTGAATAACTCTGCCCACGCACTGAGCCGGCTAAGTCTCAGCACTAAGCCGGCTGAGTATCATTAGGTCGGCTCAGTCTAAAACTGAGCTGGCCCAACTTTGTGCCGTGCCAGCAGTCCTAAATGCATAGCTCTCTATTTTTTCTATGCACTAAGACTTAGCCGATCCAGTTTAGGACTGAGCTGGCTAACCTGTAAAAAATCTTTCTTCTACAGTCTTGATTCCCCAACTTTGGTTTCTTGCTTCACCTTGTGTCCTAGGTCTTCGAAGCACCAACCAAGCCCCTAGAATCTTCAGAGCCAACACCGTGACTCCTTCCGTGGCCTCCCAAGACTTGGGAGCACCATAAATCCTCACAATCACCACCTTAGTGCCCCAAGCCTTAGCAAACCCCTCGGCAATGACCTCCTGCACAATCCCGCTATCCCTACACACTCGACAGCCTCTTATGCAATCATCACCTTTGCCAATCCTCTTCAGCTATTGTGAACCTTTGAGGCCTTTAGAATGACTGCCTCCACCGCTGAAGACCTTGGCTTGCACCTCTGCACCATCCTGAAATTGTAGGATCCCTTCTACTTAGCAGCTGCATCACTTTCTCTGGACTTTCTTGGAGAACCCATAGCATTTTTGCACCAACACATGCTGTACCACCTAATAGATCTCCTCGGAGCTACACCTATCCACCTGCATGCACCACTCCATCTGAAACTATGCATCATCGGTGCTCTGAACTCATGCCAAATTTTCTCTCCAATTATGAAGCCACCTCTCTGGAGCTCCACCTATATCTGAAGTCCACCTGATGTCGTAGAAGATAACTCTATCATCGAGTCCCTCGAGGCCAACCACTCAATGCTGCATTGCTGAGCCTACCATTGCACCTCAAACACCATCGCTGCCCCTTCGAACCTTCATGCTCTGCAGCCCTCTTCGAAGCCATCTTGGATACCTCCATAACCAGCAGGCACCTCCAAAACTCAAGAGCTCATCCAACTCTTCTGAAACCAATGACTGAATCCTAGAAAATTTCATCCTAGTCCTTCTCTTCTGCCCCTACACCAGCCATCGCTTCAGTTGCACCCAGAGAACCATCCTCCATCTAAACTGCAACTTTTCCTAGTGCTCCTGCAAAAGAAACCTAATCCATGATACTATCAACTGCTAGACACCTCCTGGCACTCCCTGAGACCCCCTGGCTCTCCTTGAGACCTGCTTTCGATCTCTTTGAGATACCACTGACACTCTCTGCTGAGATACACTCCTCAATTGTGGCACCACCGTGCCTCTCTCAGCCCCTGTGCCTCCAAGGTAGCACTCCTGCAGCACTCCAGTGCTCTCTGACTCATCTCTGCACCGCTCTACAGCCGTCCAGTCCTGACCTACTGGACCTTCATGGATCGTCCATCTCTATCACTCCCAAGGCTTTGTAAATCCATGCTCTGGTCAGACCACTGAATACATCTTCGACTACTTCCCCGCCTTCCTGATATCGAAGGATGTATAGTCGCTTCTTCAGCCTTCATTCGACCATTACCCCTTGGGAAACCTCTCTTCAATAGCCCTACACTGCCCATCTTTTTAGAGAACCCTGATGCTCTCTACTAAGATACCTCTCTCGGCTGTTGCATCGTCGAGCCTCTCTCAGCCCTGCACCTTCAGAAAAGTGCTACTGCAGTACTCCAGCTCTCCCTGCCTATCACATAACCGTCATACACCCTAGCCTTTCCACCAAGATTGATCAGCAAATCATGCACCAAATTCTTCCATCCTGAGAAAATCCCTTCCCGTTAATCCTGTCAACCTCCACCTTCAATCCGCTACTCCCGATTGGCCAAACCACAGCAACAACAAGGTAGATTTGAGATATATCATGGAATCCTTATGTAGATTTTTTATTTCACCTTGTACAACTTCTACTTCGCTTTCATGCACCATCAGGCTCTAAAATATGGCTCTGATACCATATTGTCGTCCACAACATTCCAGGCATCACCTAGCTCTGATACCATATTATCATCCATAATGTTTCAGACATCATCTAGCTCTGATACCAAATTGTAGACCCATGATATCGCTCGAACATCAATCATCCTTGACATCACAAGCACCAATACCATGTTGTAGAAGCTCCTGATCTTTAATATGGATCTAAAGAAACCTGTGATGTTCTCTATGGGCAGCAAACCACTGATCCTCCACCTGGATTTATGATGGGGTGCCTCCCTCCTTGGGCTGGAGGGAGACGTCCCCCTTCTCTAGGGCTTCTTCAAGAACCCTTGGGCAGCAACTCTAAAGAGAAGAGAAGAAGAGAGTTGAGAGAAAAAAGATCTGTATTCCACAGCATTCATAGCATTCTGAAATCCTAATACAACCTATATATTTATACATAGCCATTAGGTCCGACCAAAAAGCTCCTCGGCTAACCCAATACATGAAAGCACTCACCGAGCCCATGTACACGCATGTCTCCCATGCTCTCATCCTCTAGATCTAGATCTGGCCCATACATGAATTAGCCCCCTTAAGACCTCTCAAACTAGGCCTTAAGAACCCTAGGATCAACCTAGACCCTAGCTCAAAATAGACCCTCGCGTAACTCTGCCTGCGCACTGAGTCGGCTCAGTCTCAGCACTGAGCTGGCTAAGTTTCACTAGGTTAGCTCAGTCTAAAACTAAGCCGATCTAGTTCTGTGCCATGCCAGTTGTTTCGAACACGTAGCTCTCTATTTTTCTAGTGCACTAAGACTTAGCCGACTCAATTTTGGATTGAGCCGGCTAACCTATAGAAAATCTTTCTTCTATAGTCTTGATTCTCCAGCTTTGATTTCTTGCTTCATCTTGTATCCCAGTGTTGGAAATATGCACTCTTCCCACATGGATCGGCATGGCTGTCAGTGATTAACCAAGCAACAAGAAAGTACTTCTTAAAGATCTCTACGAAAGCATGATCAAATAAATCAAGAAATAGAGAAGAAAAGAAGAAGAAATTTTCGAAAGAAAAAAATTTTTATTCAGTATATTTCAGCACTCTAACAACCTTTACCTATTTTCAATATATATAATTTACAAAGGGTCTAGCCTAAGCTCATAGAAAAACTCTCCAAATCCAAACGACCCACGTACATAAAATAATAACCCACGAAAACTGAGCTGGTCCAGTTTCAGACTGAGCTAGCTAACCTGCAACAAGGTCGGCTCAATCCCAGACTGAGCCGATCCAGTTGTGTACCATGCCAACAGTCCAAAAATGCTGCTCTCTATCTAAATTTTTCTCTGAGATCTAGCCGATCTAGTCTTGGACTGAGCGGACCCAATTTCCAACTGTGCTGGCTCAGTCTCAGAGTGAGTTGGCTTAGTTTTTGAACTTTACTATTGAGGCCAATTCTTCTTTCGGCTCGCTTCCATCTTTCCATGACCTATCTTCACATGTTTTCAAGACTTGAGAGTGCCACTTCTGAGCTCACATTCTCTACCTTGGTATTTTCAAGTCCTTGTGAACTCATCTCTTCTCAACAAACCCATCCATGCCACACATCTCTGAAAGCTGTCTCTGGGGAGTGCCTTCGTGAGTGCATCAGACTGATTCTCCTTGGTATGGACCTTCATTAATTCCACTTCACCTTCCTCCACCAGCTCTCTGATCCTATGGTACCTCATGTCTATATGCTTTGTGCGTGCATGATAGACTGGGTTCTATGCCAATAATAGAGCACTCTGACTATCACTGAATAGTGTAACCTTGCTCTGCTCCATCCTAAACTCATCAATCAGCCTCCTAAGCAAAAGGGCTTCCATTGCAGCCTCCATTATCCCAATGTACTCAACCTTTATGGTAGACAAGGCCATGATTAGCTTAAGGATTGATCTCCAAGACACTGATCCACCATTTACGTAGAAGAGGTATCCAGCATTAGACTTCCTTGTATCAAGATCACCAGCATAATTTGCATCAACAAATCCTTCCAGAGGATCTAAACCTTCACACATCTTCATAGATTATTCTTCAAATCCTTTCTGCTGCCCACCAAACACCAAACCATAATCCCTTGTTCCATGCAGATATCTCAATATCCATTTCAATGCTATCCAGTTTTTCTTCCTAGGGTTAACCATGTATCTACTAACCGTGCTCACAGCATGTGCTATATCTAGTCTACAGCACACCATAGTGTACATCACACTACCTACAGCATTTGCATAAGGGACTCATTTCATGTACTCTCTCTCCTCTTTTGATTGGGGGCACTATAACTTAGAGATAAACATATGGCTCGGCAATGGCATCTCTGCAGGTTTGGCCTTCTCCATCCCAAACTTCTTTAGAACCTTCTGGACATACTTTTCTTGTGACAAATGGAGCACTCCTTTGCACCTATCTTTGCAAATCTCTATTCCAAGAATTTTCTTAGCTAGACCCAAATCTTTCATCTCAAATTCAGATGATAATGCCCTTTATAATCTTTTCACAGCATCCATGCTTCTACTAGCTATAAGCATATCATCTACATACAATAATAGGAACAGGGCATCCTCCTCATCTACATCCTTGACGTAGAGACAACAATCATGTTCATATCTACTGAAACCCAGGCTCAAGACAAAGCTATCAAACATTCGATACCACTGACGAGGGGATTGTTTCAAGCCATACAAAGACTTTCTGAGTAAACACACCTTGTCTTTCTATCCCATCTTCATGAAACCATCTGACTGCTTCATGTAGATTCTTTCCTCCAAAGTCCCATGAAGGAAGGCCATCTTCACGTCCATCTGTTCCAATTTCATGTTATGCTGTGCCACCAGTAACAGCGAAACTCGAATAGATGAATGACGCACCATAGGAGAGAAAATTTTTATGTAGTCAATCCCTTCCCTTTGTGAGTATTCTTTTGCTACAAGCCTTACTTTGAATTTGACTCCACCTTATTCTGAAGGAGCTTCTTTCTTTATGAACACCCACTTTGAGCCAATAGGTTGAGCACCCTTTAGAAGATCTACCAACTGTCATGTCTAATTCTTCTCAAGTGATTCCATCTCCTACATCATGGCCTGCATCCATGAATCATGATCCTCACTCTCTATGGACTCTACATAATTCTCTGGATCTCCATTAGCAGTGATGAGTGCATAGGAGATAACCTCATCAATGCCATATCTGACCGATCTTCTAATAGTATACTAGGGCTTGTGCAAAGCCACTCCCACTGGCACATCTCAGCCTAATGTCTGTGGCTGCTCCTGCACATCTGTCTGAACTGTCGACCCTCCATGCTGATTTTTAATCTGAGATAATACTTTTCTATCCAGCTCCACCTCAATAGGAATACTCCTATAAGTGGATGTAACCTACATGCTATCATTCTCTAACTGGCCACCGCTGTTCATCTTTGTTTTTCTAGTTTCATCTATCACAGACCTCCTCAAGATGCTCTTCTCATGAAAGATAACGTCCCTATTGATCATTGACTTCTATGCCTGAGAGTCCCATAGCAGGTACCCCTTGACTCCTTGTGGATACCCTATGAATATCATCTTTTGATATTTTGGATCCATATATGCATAGGCTGTGCAACCGAAGACTTTCATGTGGCCAAGCTCCACCTTCTTTCCACTTCAAACCTCTTTTAGAATGCCTCCATTCAGCTTATAATGAGGGAACCTATTCACAAGAAAATAAAAAAAAGTTAGAGCATCACCCCAAAAGGACTTTAGGAGTGATGTCTGCAGCCTCAAACTCCGTGCCTTCTCGGTTAGTGTTCGGTTCATCCTCTCTATGACATCTTATGCTGGAGAGTCATCCTCACCATGTAATGGTGTTTGATGCCATTTTCCTCACAATACCTCCTGAACTCCAGGCTAGTATACTCCCCTCCATTGTCCGACCTCAGACACTTTACCTATCTCCCTGACTTCTTCTCTACTTCAGCTCTCCAGACTCTGAACTGAGCTAACACTTCTGATTTTTCTCTAATCAAATAAACCCATACCTTCCTTGAGAAATCATCAATGAAAGTAACAAAGTATTTTGCCCCACCTCTAGCTGATATAGGAGCTGGTTCCCACACATCTGAGTGTACTAAATCCAGCACTCCCTAGCTGCGCTTGGTACTTCTGGCAAACTTCACCCTATGCTGTTTGCCAAAGATACACGGTTCATAAAGATTTGTGCCCTCCTTTAGGACTGGGATCATTCCTCTTCTACTTAGTTCTGTGAGTCCACGATCACTCATGTGACCCATCCGATAGTACCATAATCGATATAAAATCTGCTCCTTCTATGCTACTGCTAGCACCTCTACACTATCATTTACCACTGAGCCTTCCATTCTGTAAAGATTGTTGCTTAGTCTTCTATCTCTCATCACCACCAAAGCTCCCTTTGAAATTTTCAGACATCCACTCCCAGCCTAGCTACTAAAAGCATAACCCTGCTCCTCCAAGTAGCCTAAAGAAATCAAATTCTTTTTCAACTCTAGTAAATGCCTAACATTTGATAATGTATGAATGATCCTGTCATACATCCTCACCCTGATAGAGCTAATTTCAGCTACTTTGCATGGATAATCATCTCCAAGATTGACACTTCCACCATCGACCTTCTGGTAGATAGCAAATCACTTTTGATGAGAAATATAGTGGTACGAGCATGCTGAATCTAATATCCATATAGTATCACACTCTATGGATCCATCTGATACAACTAGCAGATCTTCTCTACTGCTTATAGAAGCTATATTATCTCCCTTATTGGCCTTCCCTTTTTTTGAATTCAAAAGGAGACAATCTCTCCTTAGGTGTCAAGACTAATAATATTTACAATATTTCAATGTCATCTTCCTCTGATCGCGAGACTTAAATCTGCCCTTGAATTTCCCTCTAATCTTGTTCTTTGATCTTTTCTATCTTTCGTTCACAGCCAAGATCTCAGACCTAGGGTCTCCCTTGCAGATCTTCTCCCTTTGCTCATTTGATCTGATATACCAACAACCTCTTCATAGTTTAGGATCTCCTTCCCATAAACTAAAGTTGTTATAAGACCATCATATGAACCTAGGAGAGAACATAATAGCAGCAATGCCCAATCCTCCTCATCGATCTTCACATCCAAACTCATCACCCCAGAACACACATGATTGAACCTTCGGATATATGCAATAAGATCTCCACCTTCGAACATCCTCAGACTATACAGCTGTTTCTTCAACTACAGCTTGTTCGTCATGTTCTTCCCTATGTATGTGTTCTCTAGTCTCTCCCAGAGCGCCTTTGTCATAGTCTTTATGAAAACCTCGGACAAAACCTGATTGGCCAAGCACATCCAGATTGTGTTAAAAGCAATTTTCTTTAGCTCTTCCCAATCCTCAGTACTGATCTTTTCCAGCCTTTCTTTTGTCAAGACCTTATAGATCCTCTGCTGAACCAACAAGTTCTTTACTCTTTGTTGCCATAGGGTAAGGTTTTTCTTACCGTCAAACTTCTTAAAATCTATCTTGAATCTATTTGATCCCATGACTTCAAACAAGTCAAGAATAGATCCCTAACACCCTTCACAATCACACACTAGTAAAACTACCCTTCATAGAAGATCTAACTAGCCCTATATTCTCTTTCCAAACTTCTGTATCACCGTTCCTTCATGTAAAAAATCTCCAACTCAATCTAGAGACAACCATGAAACAAACTAGAAGTTTTAGGATAAAACTTGGTGTAATAGATTTTGGATGTAGTAAATCCTTGGTGTCTCCCTTTCTTTCATGCAACACCGCTCTGATACCAAATGTTGGGAATATACGATCTTCCTACACGGATTGACGTAGCCATTGGTGATTAGCCAAGCAATAAGAAAGTACTTCTTAGAGATCTCTGCAGAAGCACGATCAAATAAATCAAGAAATAGAGAAGAGAAGAAGAGAATTTTACGAGAAAAGAGCTTTTATTCAGTATATTTCAGCACTCTAACAACCTTGACCTGTTTCCAGTATATATACTTTACAAAGGGTCAAGCCCAAACTCATAAAAAAATTCTTCAAACCCAATCAACCTACATACACAAAATAATAACCTACGAAAATTGAGCCGGCCCAATTTTAGACTGAGCTGGCTAACCTTCAACTAGGTTAGCTCAGTCTCTATGATTGGGTCGGCTCAGTCCCAGACAGGCCGATCCAGTTGTGTACCATGCCAATATTTCAAAAATATTGCTCTCTATCTAGATTTTTCTCTGAGACCTAGTCGACCCAGTCCTAGACTGAGCCAACCCAGTTTTCAACTGAGCCAACTCAGTCTTAGAGTGAGCTAGCCTAATTTCTAAACTTTACTATTAAGACTGATTCTTCTTTCAGCTCGCTTCCATCTTTCCATGACCTATCTTCTCATATTTTCAAGACTTGGGAGTGCCACTTCTGAGCTCACACCCAGGTCTTCGAAGCACCAACCAAGCCCCTAGAATCTCTGGAGCCAACATCATGACTCCTCCTGTGGCCTTCCAAAGCTTGAAAGTACCATAAATCCTCACAATCTCTCCAAGAAGATGTGTCCCAACACACCTAAGAAGATTGAACTCATGAGCAAGATCTCTTACGCTTTAGCAATAGAGAGGTCATGCTATGTACACGACTTGATATTGCCCATGCTGTGAGTGTCACGAGTAGGTATCAGTCGAATCTAGGTGAAGAGCACTAGACTTCTATAAAATATATCCTTAAGTACTTGAGAAGGACTAAGGATATATTTTTAGTTTTTGGTGATGGAGAACTCCAGATCCAGGGGTATACAGACTCAAATTTTATGTCTGATATAGATGATCGAAAGTCGACATTTGAAAGTCTGTTTATTTGTAATGGTTGTACTGTCAGCTAAAAAAGTTTCAAACAGATAGTGATAGTAGATTCCACCATGAAAGCAGAGTATATTGCCGCATCGAAAGCTGCAAAAGAGGCATTTTGGTATAAGAAGTTCGCCGTAGAGCTCAGAGTGATGCCATCAGATGCCATCCCTCTATACTGTGATAATAATGGTGCCATAGTCCTAGCTAAGGAGCCAAGGTCTCACCAAAAATCCAAGCACATTGAGCGGTGATACCACCTCATCCACAATTAGCTCGAGAAGGGATACGTCGAGGTCAAAAGAGTCAACACTATAGATAATGCAGCTGATCCACTGACAAAGCCATTGAGCCAGCAGAAGATCGAAGTCCAACCTAAGAAGATGGGATTTAGATTTGTAGCTAATTGACTTTAGATCAAGTAAAAGTTTGTTAGATGTGTACCCTAGAAGCCAGATTGGCTATCACTTGTAATACACTTCTAAGGATAATTTTATAATTTGGACTATAAATTAATAATTAGATTATTTTTCTATCATAGTGTGTATTTAAAAGTGTCTGTGATACATCCTTTGAGTTAATGGTAATAACAATTCATATTTTCAAGAGTTGAAAATTTAGGAAATGAATTTTCATAATTAACTCATAAAATGCTCTCGACCATAGGATCATCACGAGGATGGTGATCGATCCGAAAGGTTGGTGTACGATTGCTTTTTAAGGATAGACGTGTCTTGAGTTTACGGTGTGGAGATACCAGAGCGAGAGTATAGATACTTGTTAGAGAACGAGGGCACTGAGCGTGACCACCTTGAATAGTCATAAGGAAGTCTACCTTCTCGTTGATGACTGACTCGATGCTGCAGTGGTGTGTATGATTCTTTGACCTCAGGTGCATCAACAGTTCACCTTCAGGGTGTTACAGTTTGACTACACCATAACTTGGTCTCCTAGCCATTCAGAATCCTGAGGTGTATGTTGGCTATAGCAAGTTCATTGTAGGAATTGGATTGCACCAATAAGGGGATCTATCTACCTCGATAGATGAGGAGTAGCCCTATGATAATCATGAGATTAAGTCCTTAAGCCCATGGCCATGGCAGAGTGAAGATGATAGAAAGAGTTTCTATTAGGGTTTCACATTGGACTCGAATCAAATGATTAATTCATATGATGGACATTGGGTTTGACGAGTTCACCTTAACCCTAATCCTATCGGAGCTCAAGATAGAAGAACCCAATCACATAGGCAACTACACTGAGAGGTTTACTTTTAGTTCTGATGGATTGCCACCATATACTACTAGGTGTCACTGGTAAATTTTGAGAGCAATTAGAATGATTTTGATGATCAATCATTCTATTTGTATGAATCAAAAAAGTTCTGATCCATTGAAAGGTATTTTGATGATATTGATGATGGAGATTGTAATATATCTCATTACCAAACAGAATTGAACCAAACTGAATCACACAAATAAGAATTTGGGCCTAGATATCATCAATTGAGCTAATCCAGTTCGATTGATTTGGATTAGATCCAATCAGGTTCAAGGTAATCATGCTAGCACACGATTGAGCCTGACTTTTTTCTTCTAAAATCTTTCTGATTCATCACAACCAAGTCAAATTTGATTTGACTTATTCTTATATTTTGAATGAGTTTATTTTCATCTGACTGGAATAAGTTTAGGCCAGATTAAGTATAGAAATTAAATCCATTCATAGTCAAATTGGACTAGGGTCAAAAGTTGACCTATTTGAAAGAATTAAGGGTGATGCTTTTAGAAAATTTTTTAAAAATTATTTTGATCTAATTTTTGGATATGTGATAGAGAACTAATTATACATTGGGTGTACCAAATTTTAAGATTTTTGGAGGTATCTAGACTGAGTTATGATGGAGTTTGATTTGGATCAAACTCTTAAGGAAAGAGTCCTAGGCACAGTAGACCCTTCCTTATCTACACATGCTGCCACCTTCCATATTGATTTTTGGTGTCAAAATTAGATGGGATTTGGGGATTTTCATGGAGATCAAGTTTAACAGTTCCAATGGTCAAAAAGATGAGGATTTTGATCAAAGAGGGACTCTAACTTGGCGCTATGCTTTTGTATAAGAACCCTTGCACCAAGGCTCTTCATGTAGAAATATTTTTTCATACCCAAAGGCTGCCATTCTAGATATCCCACAACACCTCTATCCTCTCTCTCCCTCACTTCTACATGCCTAGAAAGTTAGGTATAAATCTGAGAAGAAGATCCAATCAAATTTATGAAGAGTTCAGCATCTACGCGATGGTATTCGTGAGGCAGACATGTTGCCTTCAAAAATTATTTTGAAAGACTTTTAGATTAGATTCAGATATGATCTTTGGAAGAAAGATTTATGAGGAGAAAATGTCTAGATCCTTCCTGAGTGGATACTGATAAAGGTCAAGCACATGCATGGCTCCTTCCAAAATCTTAGAAAACATCAGGATCATCGCAAGGTAATCAGATTACCCAAACAAGGTATAAAATTAAATCTAATTTAATTTTTAATATCAGATCATCATTATTAGATCTAAGAACTTTTAGATTAGATTAGATCATTTAAAAATTTTTTAAAAAAATTTATCTCAGATCTGATCAGATCTGCACAATCCTACAATGGAAAATAGGATTTTTCCTTCACTCGTACCTCATAGGTGCATGTCGCACTCTATCAGACCTATGGATAGGAGTGGTGTGTTTTGGTTTTTTCATATTTATGTATTTATTTGATTGAAAAATAATTATTTATTCTTCTTGAACTTCATTAGGTTTAATATTTCTCCTACTGCCCCTTTCTAAGATGAAATCTTTCTCCATGAAAGTGGCATGCCTACTTACAAATACCTTTTGTTCAGTAGGATGGTAGAATAGATATACCATACTATCTCTAAGATATCCAACAAATAGATATCTATTTGATCTAGCATCTAGCTTATGTCTAAAATTATTTTTGACATATATCGGACAACCTCATATCTTAAGATACTTAATATTAGGTGTCTTACCCCTCCATATCTCATATGGAGTACTAGATACAGACTTAGAAGGTAGTCTATTCAAGATATACACTACAATCTCTAGAGCATGATCCCAAAAGAAAATAGGTAATTCTGTGAAGCATATCATGAACCGTACCATATCCAATAATTGTGGTGTATAAGAAGGGATCCATTCAGAGAGAATGCCATTTACTTTAAGATAGTCTAAAAATTTACTAGATAAGTATTCTCCTCTTCGATCAGATCGAAGGATTTTTATACTCTTTTTAGTTTGTTTCTCAACCATACTTTGATACTCTTTAAATTTATCAAAGGCTTCAGATTTATGTTTTATAAGATACACATATCCAAATCTAGATAAATCATCTATGAATGTTATAAAATAAGAGTATCCTCCTTTGGTCTGAGTTGTCATAGGACTACATACATCCGAATATACAAGTCCAAATAACTCACTTATCCTTTCTCCATATCCACTAAATGGAGTCTTGGTCATTTTACCCATGAGACATGATTCACAAGTTTCTAATGATTCATCATCATAAGGTTCAAAAAACTTTTCTTCGTATAACTTGTTAATCTTGGTCTCACTAATATGATCAAGTCGATAATACCAAAGTAAAAAAGTATTATTTATATTCTTTCTTTTAATGACCTACTTTACTGCAGTGAAAATAGATCGTCTGTCCGGAGGTCTTCATCTCTTTCTTCCTTTTATTTATGCCATCTTTAGGATTCAGCCTCCTCTTTGAACCCTTTTTACCTGCCTTCTTCTTGAAGATCCTATCTATAAGAAGAAGAAGAGCCTTATCCTTCTTGATATGACTCTCTGCTATTTTTTAATATATTTAATAGCTCCGACAGGATAGTATTTAGTTTGTTCATGTGATAGTTCACAACAAACTGAGAAAATGATTCTAGGAGTGATTGTAGGATCAGATCCTGATACAACTTCCCATCTATAACAAAATCTAATTGACTTAATCAAGTGATTAGATTAATTACCATTAGAACATGATTTTATATGGATGATCCTTCTATCATCCTTGCATGGAATAGCTACTTAGATATCTTATATCTAATAGTCCTACTCTGCTCTCTATAAAGCTCTTTTAAATTAAGCAATATGGACTGAGTATCCATGCCATCATAATGCCTCTGTAACTAATTACTCATGGAGGCTAGTATGATGCATTTAACAGTCAATGAATCATTTTGCCACTTCTTATAAGCGGCTTTTTCTTCATCTGTGGCATCTTCTCCTAATTTCTTAGGATCAAGGGATTCGAGGATATAGGTGAGATTCTCTTGATTGAGTACTATTTTAAGGTTTCTCAATCAATTCACTTAATTAAGATCGGTCAATTTATTTGAATCCAAAATTGAATGCAGTGAAAGTGAAGAAACCATTTTAATCTAAAGAACATTACATAAGCAAACAACTTATGATAATATACATAATTAAATTAGAATTTTAATTTAATTATGTCTTCCACTATTTTATCGAATATCATAATCCTCTACTATGATAATCGAGAAACCCTAATTGGTTTTCTTAGTGGGATTGAGATCCTAATTTCTTATAAAATATCTTGTGGTTGCATAATAAATCTTTTATAAGTTCAAAGGTAGAAAACTCTTTCCAATTGCATCTCATGCAATTCTCAATATAACCCTAGCCTCTAAAATATTAATAGCCTTGTGTTAGCACAACAAACCATAATGTTTTAGTTAAGTAGGACTCTTCATTTCTATACAATCAAAATAAAATATAACTGCTCTTGTGGTTACACAACTAAGCAATTATACCCAATATGCTGTAAGCATCTCAATGCACCAGATTAATATTACATCAGTCCCTATAATAGGTCTTGTGGTTACACAACAAACCTAATATGGTTTATGACATAATAATAAACTAGCATGAAGGAAGGCCAAAATATAGTGAATTAATCGAATTTGCCTATCGAGGCGACTCGGTTCACAGTCGAGCCGATTCAATGGCATCTGGCTTGAGCAATTCTTTCTATCTGCTTGAGATAGCTGGCTCGAATCCATCTCAAACTGGCCCAACCTCACCCCAAGCCGGCTCGATGGCGTATCCAAGCCTACTCGCGGCGTATCAGATTTCAATAGAAAAGCCTTTAAGCACCCAATCTAGAATTAAATCAATCCAATTAGCTAGGAAAGTGGGAGAGAGGTGGGAGTCCTCCCATTGCTTTTCTTAGACACCAATGAATTTGCCAGATCAGACTACAAAATCAATTAGAAACCACGTTCTCTTTACCAATCATGAATCATTTTTCTAGATACTGATTGATCAATTAGACATCTAGACCAATTTTGCTATTGATTAATTACACTATAACTTAATATAATTTTTATAGAGGGCTTTAAATGGTCTCTTGTACATTCTAATTTAAAATCATACTAAACACAAGAATATATATCAATCATGATACACAACAAATATCATAGCTTGTATAATCATTCTAGGACAACCATCATTACATAGTGAACTCATGCCACTATGTCAGGGCAACCTTTACAGAATGATATATACCTCATAATCTAATTATGATTAAATAAACATGATCTCATCACATTAAAAACATGCTAAAATTTCAAATATGATCATATCATATTGACAATTTTGCCATTAGAGCATAAACATAACAATATATAATTTAGTCTAATAAGGTTTGCTCTGATACCATTGTTAGGTTCGATGAACAGGATGGAAGCATGGATTTTAAAGCAAAATAATGAAATCATACAACCAAATTCAAACCCTAGGACCACGTTATTAGAATTTAAATCATATAATATACATTTATGACATATAAGAGGGTATTGGAACATACCTCAATCGGTAAACCCTGACTCAAGTCTGAACTCCAACAGTGGTCCGGCAAGGGTTCCACCAAGTGCCCATGTGTTCACCCTCAAATATTGATCCATACGGGGACTTGATCAAGCCACCATCACCTTTGATTGATTTAATTAAAATTACTATAATAAGAACTTTAATTATTTGGGCATAACCTTCCTTAGCCTTTAATATCACCCTCTTAGCCTTTCCTTGCCTTCCTTTCTTGCTCCTTGTCTCCTTAATTTTTATTCCTAATCTCTTTGTTTCATTGGAAGACTCCTTATTCTTAAATTAGGACCTTGTCTAGACAAGAGAAAAGGAATAAAGAAAATTGGACAAGCAAGCCTCTTGTAAGAAAGAAAGCAGGAGTTCTAAAAATTCTAGGACTCTACGGAGTGCGCTTCTATTTATAATGTACGTAGGGGCACCTCCTCAAATTTCTCATGCCCATTCTCTGGGCATTTCTCATGCCCACTCATTATCTCATGCCCCTTTCTGATTTTCAAACCATGTGGAATTATATAGACTTAGTCCAAGAGGTGCCTTAAAGTAGAAGGACTCTTCGAACCAATTCTATGTAATTTCTTCTGAAGAGTCATAACTCTTCTCATATTGGTGTCATTAATTTCTACCATTAATCAACATCAAATGCTAATCCAAAGGTCTAAAAGGATGGTGCCAAATCAAAAGATGGCATGGAAAATTTGGGCATGGTAAGGAGTCCCTAACCACTTGGACTCTTAAGTCCAAGTGGCACCAAGAGAAAATGGAGCGGCTAAGACTTGGTCCTTATCCAACAAACAGAGGTCATTCACCTACAGAAGGACACTTGTGTGCCTCCTTATTGAAGTCCATGCCACATATGAAAATTACGTGAACTTAAATATGGATAAGGGAGGCACTAACAAATCCCATGTGCCATGGACTCTTGGCACATACAATTAAATCTCATGCGCCAAGTGAGAAACTCTCTGGGACTCTGATAATAGGTGCCCAAGACCCTAGTCATCTAGCCAAGGGTCAGCCCATTTAATTAACCAAATTTGATTTGACTCAAATTGGAACAAATTAGCCCAAATCAAAACCCGATTCAAATCTAGGTGCTAGGGTTTGCAATATGTGCTAGCATGTTCAACTTGCAAACATGATCTAATCTAATTAGACCCTTGATCAATTTTCTTTGTGTGTGATCCATTGGATTCCACACCTAGTAAGCAGTGGGTTCGGATGCAATTTGACCTAATCTGGTTAGAACTCAATCAAATTGATTTAGGTCAAAACTAGCTAACCTAATTTGACCAATTAGAATACTTTCTAATTAATGATCAAATTAAACTCTTTAATTTGATCGAACCCACAAGATAAGATTGACGTCTAGCAATATATCATGTCTATCCAGAAGATATGAAACTTTGGTAGAAATACTAAAAATACCCTTCAGTGGAAAATTACCGTGCAACAAGATCCTTCAATCACCCTGCATCCCGAATATGACTCTAGGTATGAAAATATGTCAAACCCAATATCATATTCATATTTCCCTCAATCTTATGATGATGATTCAATTAATGAAATATTAGAAATTATTTTTAATTTTCATCATGCTTTGATCAAAAACTTCCTGAATCATCATTTGATTGAAGCAAATAGGATGCGATCTCTTCTTACTAGGAGTGATCGATTCCATGTTGACCTACTCATAACCTCTATATGTAATCCACCATATCCAGAACACCCCATACATGACTAAGTCATGAATGAGTATGAACCAAAATATGGATTCATACATATAATATTCTATGGTAGTCTCAGGTCAAAGAATTACATGCATAACTCCCACTATGAGAACCATCTATTAACATGTAGATAAGACTCCATTAGATGTTCTTGACTTGGATCAATTCAGTGAACTCATTCTCTAATGAGCATCCACATTCCCGTATTAGTGTCATACATAAATGATTGTGAGATCAATCATCCTCTTCATTAAGCATACATAGGATGTATCAGTCTTATCGAAAATATTGATCCCTAATTCAATGTTCCATCGATCAAAAATATTTAAATTAGGATTTTAAGGTTTTAGATCTCACTAGTATGATCTCATCATAACCCTAAAATCATAGTCCTAATTTATGGGATTCATTATAATCTTAAATAAATAATTAGGATATAACATATGATGAAATAAATATCTTTATTTATTTAAAAATGTTATTACATGATTTCGAAAGATAAAGAATAGCCCATCAAAATACAAATTTTGATTGGCTTGGGAGCATATTCCTTTCATATAGAAGTCATGGGTATCCAAAAAATACAACCAACCATGACTTAACAATCAACACATATAAACAACTAAAAAATACAAGGCCATAAACTAACACACAGATGACTAAACTAGATCTGGTAGAGGTCACGACTGGATGCGTCAGAATTAGATGAAGAGTCAGAAATGTGATGAGGAGTATCAGGGTCAAAGCTAGGAGCACGTCCTCGACCACATCTGCCTTGGCCATGGATAAAGCTGTGGGCTCAAGCAGCTGGACGAGATGGCCTGAAAGCCTGAGAAGAAATAGGTTGGGCAAGGAGGGCAATCTTTATGGTGTCCAAGTATCCCAATGCTCTCGACATAGAGTGTACAAGAGCACCAATCTAAGTAGATAAGGTGTTACTAGAGTCTCTAAGCTCTCTCCTCAGAAAATCAAAATCACCCTCCAAAAACCACAAAGTTTGGTTGCCTCTGCAGAAAGGTCTAATATCTCTGTGACATCTCCTCGAGGCTGAGTCTGGCCAAGAGCTAATATCTATCTCTACATATCCAAAACTCTACCGATCAATCTCAGTGCACATCCTGTTGGAACAATCTGGTATCCCTCTGATACCAAACTGTTATCACCATGGCACTGCTCGAACGTCAATCATCTGAACATCATAAGCCCTAGTACCATGTAGCAGAATCCCCTAATCTTTAGCACAGACCTAAAGAAACTTGTCACATTCTCTATGGCAGCATATCATAGATCCATCACTAAGATATATGCTAGGGCACCTCCCTCCTTTGGCTTGAGGAAGGCACCCCCTCTCTTTAGGGCTTCTTCAAGAACCTAGGGCAACAACACTAGAGAGAAGAGAGAAGAGAGGTTGAAGGGAGAAAAGATCTGTACTAATTGCTCCTATTGAAAACCCTAATACAACCTATATATTTATACATAGCTATTAGGCCCAACCAAAAACTCTCCTGGCTAACCCAATACATGAAAGCACTCACCAAGCCCATGTACATATATCTCACATGCTCTCATCCCCTGAATCTAAACCCGACCCATACATGAGTTAGTCCTCTTAAGACCCTATTGGACCAGGCCTTAAGACTCCTTAGATTAAATCCAATCCAAGACTAAATAGAAAACCTAAATAGCTGTTCACACCCATCGAGCCAGCTCGATTGCGTCCAGCCCAAAACTATCATCTATCTGTCTGAGACAGTCGGCTCAGCTGCGCCCCAAGCTAGCTTGATCTCAACTTGAGCTGGCTCGACTACATGTCCGAGCCAGCTCGACTATGTGCCAGCACCTATTCTTGGCTGATTATCTTCCTTGGCTTTGGTCCTTTGCTCCACCTTATGGCCCAGGTCTTTGAAGCACCTACCAAGTCCCTCAAGATCCTCACACCTAAACCTCGAGTTCCATGCAGGGCTACATGCCGCCTTCACCTAGGACACTCCTATCCTAGTCCTAGGACTAACACACATCCTAGACTCCCGGAGCCAACATCCTGACTTCTCTTATGGCCTTCCAAGGCTTGGGAGCACCACACTTGATCCTACAATCTCCACCTTGGTGCTCCTAAGCCTTGGCAAACCCCTGGCAATGCCTCCTACATGATCCTATTGTCGCACCTTGACAGCATCTTGTGCAAACATCGCCTCTGCCAATCCTCTTTAGCTGCTGTGCATCCAGAGACCTTTGGGATGATCGCTTTCATAGCTAAAGATCTGGCTTGCTCCTTCACACCATTCTGGATTGTTGGATTCTTTCTGCTTAGCAGTTGCATCACCCTCCCTAGACTTTCCTAGAGAACCTACAGCATTCCTGCACCAGCACATGCTGCATATCATGACACGATCTCCTCAGAACTTCACCTGTTCACCCACACATGCTGCTCCACTTGAAATTATGCATCTCTAATGTTGGTTCAAGAATATTGGTCTCCCTGCACTCCTCCATTCTGAACTCATGTCACATCTCCACCGGTGAAGCCACCTCGACTAGGTGCTCCACTTGAAATCGAAGTTCACCTAATGTCATAGAAGATCTTGACTTTGTAACTGCATCACCCGAGGACAACCAGTCAATGCTACACTA
Source organism: Cocos nucifera (assembly GCA_006176705.1). Taxonomy (NCBI): domain Eukaryota; kingdom Viridiplantae; phylum Streptophyta; class Magnoliopsida; order Arecales; family Arecaceae; genus Cocos; species Cocos nucifera. The sequence continues at coordinate 116,690 of QRFJ01001230.1, read as the reverse complement.
CTGAGCCTATCACTGTACCTTAGACACCATCGCTACCCCTTTGGACCCTCTACACTTCGCAGACCTATCCAAAGCCATCTCAGATACCTCCGCAACCTGCGGGCACCTCCAAAACCCAAGAGCTCATCCAACTATTCTAAATCCAGTGACTAATTCCTAAGAAATTATATCCTAGCACTTCTCCTCTTCTACCCTAGCACCAACCATCGCTTCAGTTGCACCTAGAGGAACTACAGCTCAAATCCTGTCCTAGGCTCAGACCCACCTATCTCATCTCGAGGCTCCTGAGACTCTCTAGCTCTCCTTGAGACTTGCTCCTAGTCTCCCTGAGATGCCTTCTAACACTCTTTGCTGAGATACCTCCCTTGGTTGTTGCACCACTGAGCCTCTCTTAGCCCTATGCCTCCAGGAAAGTGCTACTACAGCACTCCAGCACTTCCTACTTTATCTCTGCACTGCCTCCTCATAGGTATCTGGGTCCTCTCTTGCTGTACACAACCATCCTCCATCTGAACTGCGACTCTTCCTAGTGCTCCAATAGAAGATACTTGATCCAAGATACTTCTGACTGTCTGAGACCTCTTGGCACTCCCTAAGACCTCCTGGCTCTCTCTAAGATCTACTTTCGATCTCCTTGAGAAGCTCCTGACACACCCTACTAAGATACATCCCTCGATTGCTGCACCACCGAGCCTCTCTCAACCCCTATGCCTTTAGAAAAGCGCTACTGCAGCACTCCAACGCTCCCTAGTCTTGTCTTTGCGCTGCTCTATAACCATCCAATCCTAACCTACTGGACCTCCATGGATCATCCATCTCCATCACTTCCAAGGCTTCGAAAATTCATGCTCTAGTCGAACAACTAAATACATCCTCGACAACTTCCCCACTATCCTATCATCAAAGGATGTATAGTCGCTTCTTCAACCTTCCTTCGACCATTATCCTTTGAAAAACCTCTCTTCAATAGCCCCACACTGTCCATCTTCCTAGAGAACCCTGATGCTCTCTACTAAGATACCTTTCTTGACTATTGCATCACCAAGCCTCTTGCAACCCTGCATCTCCAAGAAAGCACTACTGCAACACTCCAGCACTCGCTACCCTATCTACCATCATACACCTCGATCTTTCCACATAGATCGATCAGTAAATCATGCACCCAAACCATCCACCCTGAGAAAAATTCTTCTCGTTAATCCTCTCAGCCTCCACCTTCAATCCGCTGCTCTCAGTTGGCCAAACCATAGCAATAACAAAGGTAGATCTAAGATATACCATGGAATCCTCATGGAGATTTTTGATTTGTCCTTATATGACTTCTCCTTCACTTTCATGCACCATCAAGCTCTAATACCAAATGTGGTAGCAACGTCCTGGTATCACCTACCTCTGATACCAAGTGTTGGAATAATCTAGTATCGCTCTGATACCAAACTATTATCACCATGGTACCGCTTGAATGTCAATCATCTAGACATCACAAGCCCTGGTACCATATAGCGAAAGCTCCTAATCTTTAGCATGGACCTAAAGGAAGCTATGACGTTCACTATGGCAGCGTATCATAGATTCATCTCCTAGATCTATGCTGGGGTACCTCCCTCTTTGGGCATGAGGGAGGCACCCTCTCTCTCTAGGACTTCTTTAAGAACCTAGGGCAACAACACTAGAGAGAAGAGAGAAGAGAGGTTGAAGGGAGAAAAGATCTATAATGATTGCTCCTATTGAAAACCCTAATACAACCTATGTATTTATACATAGCTATTAGGCCCGACTGAAAACTCTCCTGGCTAATCCAATACGTGAAAGCACTCATCGAGCTCATGTACATATGTCTCACATGCTCTTATCCCCTGGATCTAAACTCAACCTATACATGAGTTAGGCCCCTTAAGATCCTATTGGACTAGGCCTTAAGATCTCTTAGATCAAACCCAATCCAAGATCAAATAGAAAACCCGAATAGCTGTTCGCACCCATTGAGCTGGCTCGCTCAGGAGACAAGCTGGCTCGACTGCATCCAACCTAAAACTATCTTCTGTCTACCTGAGATAGCCGGCTCGACTGCACCCCGAGTTGGTTCAATCTCAGCCCGAGCTAGCTCGGTTGTGTGCTAGCTCCTATTCTTGGCTAATTCTCTTCCTTGGCTTTGGTCCTTTGCTCCATCTTATGGCCCAGATCTTTGGAGCACCTACCAAGCCCCTCAAGATTCTCACACCTGAACCTCGAGTCTCATGTAGGACTGCACACTGCCTTCACCTAGGATAACTTCTATCCTAGTCCTAGGACTCACACACATCGTAGACTCTCGAAGCCAACATCCTGACTCCTTCTATGGCCTCTAAAGGCTTGGAAGTACCACACCAGATCCTACACATCTCTCGAGCTCCTCAAGCCATGCTGATTGAGCTATAAGCATCTAGAAAATAGTAGAGACATGAGAGATCATAGACTGATCAGAAGATGGGACAAAATAAGAACTCTTCTCCTAAGTAGAACTGGCCATCTACCGAGATAAGAGATCTATAATTCGTTGAGGTAAAATATGGATAATTGACTGAAATAACTGGTCAGCAATCATCCTGAGCTAATCATCTGAAAAACTAGCAACTGTATCTTTGCTTTCTATTGGTGGTATAGGAGCATCCCTCCTTAGTAACTCTAAGGGACTAGCCTTGTGATCAGACACGAATTGAATATTAAGAGATGCTCTATGATCATGAGGAGGTGAGGATGGTCCATCCTCCTCTGCTCTCTCCTCATCCTCCTCAACATCCTTCGACCAACCACCATTAGTCTTTGAAAAATTCATATGATGCAGTGTGTGGCAGTTGATGGTGTCAATATATGATAATCTAGTGACTGCCTCCCACTCAAAACTAACTCCAAACCTCCTAAAGACCATGGTGAGTACCATACCATAAGGCAGGTATGCCTTAGACCTATTTAGGGTCTCCTTCATGGCCTTGATCATCAGAATAGGGAGGTTCAAGGGGGTCTCAGTGATCACATGGTACATGATGCATATGTCCCTACTCGATAAGAAATCATGCCTGCCATTCCTAGGGACAAGTAATTTGATCATCATGTGGTGCAACAACCTAATTTCTACCGAAAGAATCTTTGCTTCTAACTTGTTTAAACTACCAGTAAATTCTCTTCCTAAAATAACTCTTACTCCCTATTCTTTGTTTGTGAGCTCCATACCAGCAAAACCTTCACATCGCTGGTGTAGGATTTCTCCCAAATGAAATGGATCAAGAACTATGTCAACACCTTTCACAAAGGACCTTACTATTCCATTGGAGTAACTTAAATTTAAATAAAATTTTTTGATCAGATCAAAATATGCATTCTCCTTCAACAGATAGTAAAACATTCATCCTTGATTTTTGATTTTTTGACCCAATAAAGAACCCTTCATTTTCAAAAAATCTAAAATCTATGTTCTGTGAGCTCAGAAGTAGCACTCCCAAGTTTTAAAAATATGAAAAGATAGATCATGAGAAGATGGGAGTGAGCCGGAAGAGAAATCATCTCTTCTAGCAAAGTTTAGAAACTAGGCTGGCTTACCCTGAGACTGAGCCGGCTAAGCTGGAAACTAGGCTGACTCAGTCCAGGACTGGGTTGGCTAGGTTCTCAAAGAAAAATCTAGATAGAGAGTAGTATTTTTGGGACTGTAGACATAGTACACAACTAGGTCTGCTCAGTCAGGGACTAAGCCGACCCAGTCGTAGGTTAGCCGGCTCCATCTGAAACTAGGCTGGCTTAATTTTTGTGGGTTATTATTTTATGTACGTGGGTTGTTTGAGTTTAGAAAATTTTTTTATGAGCTTGGGCTTGACCCTTTGTAAAGTATATATATTGAAAATAGGTCAAGATTATAGTAAGGCTAAGATATACTTAATAAAAGCTCTTTTCTCTTAGAAATCTCTTCTTCTCTTCTTCTCTATTTCTTGAATTATTTGATCATGCTTTCATAGTAATCTTTAAAAGATTCTTTCTTATTGCTTGGCTGATCACCAGCGGCCATGCCGATCCATGTGAAAAGAGCACGTATTCCCAATAATTGATATCAGAGTGGTGTTGCCTGAAAGGAAAGAAGACACCTAGGGTTTACTACATCTAGGATCTATTGCATCAGATTTTATCCTAAAACTTTTAGTTTGCTTTGTGGTTGTCTCTAGATTGAGGTGGAGATTGTTTACACGAAAGAATGATGATACAGAAGTTTGGAAAGAGGATCTAGGGCTAATTAGATCTTCTTTGAAGGGTAGTTTTGCTGGCGTGTATGGTCATGAAGAGTGTTAGGGATTTGTTCTTGACTTGTTTAAAGTCATGGGATCAAGTGGATTCAAGATGAATTTTGAGAAGTTCGACGGCAAGAGAAACTTTACCCTATGATAGCAAAGAGTAAATGACTTATTGGTTCAGTAGAGGATCTACAAGGTCTTGACAAAAGAAAGGCCGAAAAAGATCAGTGCTGAGGATTAAGAAGAGTTGTAGAAAATTATTTTTAGCACAATTCGGATGTGCTTGGTCGATCAAATTTTATCTAAGATTTGCATAGAGACTACGACAAAGGGGCTCTAGGAGAGACTGGAGAACATATACATGGAGAAGAACATGATCAATAAGCTATGGTTGAAGAAACAGCTGTATAGTCTGAGGATGTCTGAAGGTGAAGATCTTATTGCACATATCCAAAGGTTCAATCAGGTGTATTCTAAGGTGATGAGTTTGGATGTTAAGATCGATGAGGAGGATCGGGCATTGCTACTATTATATTCTCTCCTAGGTTCGTATGATGGTCACATAACAACTTTAGTTTATAGGAAGGAGATCCTAAACTATGAAGAGGTTGTTGGTGTTCTCAGATCAAATGAGCAAAGAGAAAAGATCTGCAAAGGAGATCCTAAGTCTGAGATCTTGGCTGTAAATGAAAGACAGGAAAGATCAAAGGAAAAGATCAAAGGAGAAGACAAGAGAAAAATTCAAGGGCAGGTTAAAGTCTCGAGATCAGAGAAAGATGACATTGAAATGTTATAAATGTCATCAACTTGGACACCTGAGAAGAGATTGTCCTCTTTTGAGATTAGAAAAAGAAAAGGCCAACAAGAGAGATGATACAGCTTCTGTGAGTAGTGGAGAAGACCTGCTAGTTGTAACAGATAGATCCATAGGGTGTGATACTATGTGGATATTGGATTCAGCATGCTCGCACAACTATACTTCTCATCAAAAGTGGTTTGCAATCTACCAAAAGGTCAATGGTGGAAGTGTCAACCTTGAAGATGATCACTCATGCGAAGTAGCTGGAGTTGGCTCTATCAAAGTGAGGATGTACGATGGAATCATTCGTACATTATCAAACATCAAGCATGTACTGATGTTGAAAATAAATTTGATCTCTTTAGGCTACTTGGATGAGTAGGGTTATACTTTTAGTAGTCAAGCTGGGAGTGGATGTCTGAAATTTTTCAAGAAAGCTTTGGTGGTGATGAGAGGTAGAAGATTGAGCAACAATCTTTGTAGAATGGAAGGTTCAATGGTGAATCATAGTGTAGAGATGGTAGCAGTGGCACAGAAGGAGCAGATTTTATATCAGCTGTGATACTATCGGATGAGTCATATGAGTGACCATGGGCTCATAGAACTAAACAGAAGAGGTATGATCCTAGTCTTGAAGAAAAAAGGCACCGATCTTTGTGAGCCATGCATCTTTGGCAAACAGTATAGGGTGAAGTTTGCTAGAAGTACCAAACATAGTAAGGGAGTGCTGGATTTAGTGCACTCGGATGTATGGGGACCAGCTCCTACATTAGCTAAAGGTGGAGCAAAATACTTTGTCACTTTTATTGATGATTTCTTAAGGAAGGTGTGGATTTATCTGATCAGAGAAAAATCAGAGGTGTTTATCTAGTTCAGAGTCTAGAGAGCTGAGGTAGAGGAGTCAGAAAGACAGGTGAAGTATCTAAGGTTAGACAATGGAGGGGAGTATACAAGCCTTGAGTTCAAGAGGTAATGTGAAAAAAATGGTATCAAACGCCATTACATGGTGAAGATGACTCCCCAACTAAATGGTGTCATGGAAAGGATGAACCAAACACTGACCGAGAAGGCATGAAGTTTGAGGCTGCAGACATCACTCCCAAAGTCCTTTTGGAGTGATGCTCTAACTTTTTCTTATTTTCTTATGAACAGGTCCCCTCATCATAAGCTGAATGGAGGCATTCCAGAACAGGTCTGGAGTGAAAAGAAGGTGGAGCTTGGCCACCTGAAAGACTTTGGTTACACAGCTTATGCACATATGGAGGTAACTGAGAGTAGCAAATTGGACCCAAAATCTCAAAAGATGACATTCATAAGATATCCACAAGGAGTCAAGGGGTACCTACTATGGAACTCTCAGGTATAGAAGTCAGTGATCAGCAAGGATGTTATCTTTGATGAGAAGAGCATCTTAAGTAGGTCTAGGATAGATAAAACTAGAGAAACAAAGGTGAACAATGGTGGCCAATCAGAGAATGATGGCATGTAGGTTACATCCACTTATAGGAGTATTTTTGTTAAGGTGGAGCTGGGCAGAAAAGTATTATCTTAGATTAAAAATCAGCATGGAGGGTCGGCAGTTCAGATAGATGTGCAGGAGCAGCCACAGATATCAGGCAGAGATGTGCTAGTGGGAGTTGCTTTGCACAAGCCCCAGCATACTATTAAAAGGCCAATCGATATGGCATTGATGAGGTTATCTTCTATGCACTCATCACTACTAATGAAGATTCAGAGAATTATACAGAGGCCATAGAGAGTGAGGATCATGATTCATGGATGCAGGCCATGATGGAGGAGATGGAATTACTTGAGAAGAATCAGACATGACAGCTGGTGGATCTTCCAAAGGGTGCTCGACCTATTGGCTCAAAATGGGTGTTCACAAAGAAAGAGGCACTTTCAGAACAAGATGGAGTTAGATTCAAAGCAAGGCTTATTGCTAAGGGATACTCACAAACGGAAAGGATTGACTACACAGAAATTTTTTTTCCTGTAGTGCATCATACATCTATTCGAGTTTTGTTGTCACTAGTGGCACAGCATAACATAGAATTGGAACAGATGGATGTGAAGAAGGCCTTCCTTCATGGGACTTTAGAGGAAAGAATCTACATGAAGTAGCCAAGGGGTTTCATGGAGATGGGATAGGAAGAAAAGGTGTGTTTACTCAGAAAGTCTTTGTATGGCTCGAAATAATCCCCTCGTCAGTGGTATCGAAGGTTTGATAGCTTTGTCTTGAGCCTGAGTTTCAGTAGATGTGAACATGATTACTGTGTCTACATCAAGGATGTAGATAGGAGGATGCTCTGTATCTGTTACTATATGTAGATGATATGCTCATATCCAGTAGAAGCATGGATGTTGTGAAAAGATTGAAAAGGGCATTATCATTTGAATTTGAGATGAAGAATTTGGGTCCAGCGGAGAAAATCCTTGGAATGGAGATTTGCAGAGATAGATGCAAAGAAGTGCTCCATTTGTCATACGAAAAGTATGTCTAAAAAGTTATAGAGAGGTTTGAAATGGAGAAGGCCAAACCTACAGAGACACCATTACCAAGCCATATATCTCTCTTCAAGTTATAAAGCCCCAAGTCAGAAGAGAAAAGAGAGTACATGGAACGAGTCTCTTATGCAAATGTTGTAGGCAGTGTGATGTACACCATGGTATACTGTAGATCAGATATAGTACATGTAGTGAGCACGGTTAGTAGATACATGGCTAACCCTGGGAAGAAACACTGGAAAGCATTGAAATAGATATTAAGATATCTGCATGGAACAAGGGATTATGGTTTGGTGTTTGGTGGGCAACCGAAAGGATTTGAAGAACAATCTATGAAGATGTGTGAAGGTTCAGATCCTCTGGAAGGGTTTGTTGATGTAAATTATACTGATGATCTTGATACAAGAAGGTCTACTACTGAATACCTCTTCTACATATATGGTTGATCGATGTCTTGGAGATCAACCATTCGGCCAATCGTGGCTTTGTCTACCATAAAGGTCGAGTACATTAGGATAACGAAGGATGTAAAAAAAGTCCTTTGGCTTAGGAGGCTGATTGATGAGTTAGGAGTGGAGCAGAGCAAGGTTATACTATTCAGTGATAGTCAGAGTGCTCTACTGTTGGCATAGAATTCAGTCTATCATGCACGCACAAAGCATATAGACGTAAGGTACCATAGGATCAGAGAGCTGGTGAAGGAAGATGAAGTGGAACTGATGAAGATCCATACCAAGGAGAATCAGTCTGATGCACTCACGAAGGTACTCCCCAGAGATAGCTTTCAGAGATGTGTGGCACGGATGGGTCTGTTGAGAAGAGATGAGTTCATAATGACTTGGAAGCACTAAGATGGAGAATGTGAGCTCAGAAGTGGCACTCCCAAGTCTTGGAAATATGAGGAGATAGGTCATGGAAAGATGGGAGCAAGTCAGAAGAGAAATCAGCTCTCTTAGCAAAGTTCAGAAATTAAGTTGGCTCACCTTGAGACTTAGTTGGCTAAGTTAGTAACTGGGCCGGCTCAGTTCAAGACTGGGTTGGCTAGGTCTCAGAGAAAAATTCAGACAGAGAGCGATATTTTCAAGACTGCAGGCACAGTATACAACATTGAGCCGACCCAATCGTAGGTTAGCCGGCTTAGTCTGAAATTGGGCCGGCTCAATTTTTGCGGATTATTATTTTGTATACGTAGGTTGTTTGGATTTGGAGAGTTTTTTTATGAGCTTGGACTTGACCCTTTGTAAAGAATATATACTGAAAATAGGTCAAGATTGTAGTAAGGCTGAGATATACTTAATAAAAGCTCTTTTCTTCTGAAAATCTCTTCTTCTCTTCTTCTCCATTTCTTGATTGTTTGATTGTGCTTCCATAGTAATCTCTAAGAGGTTCTTCCTTATTGCTTAGCTGATCATCAACGGCTATGCCGATCCATGTGGGAAGAGCATGTATTCCCAACAAGTTCTTCCTAGGTTCTACTTTGCGATCAGAAAGAGGTACCTTGCTTGGACTGAGAGGGGATGGTGAGGAAGCTAGAATAGGATCGGGAGCTAAGGTTGGACTAGGAGTGGGCTCGGCTGCCATTCTTTTTTAGTGAGCTTCTTCCTCCAAGCCACGAACCGACTTCCTCCTCTATGGCAACTTCATCTTGGACGCCATTCTAAACAAGAGAGGCTTGCTACTGGTTCAAGACACTCAAAGAGAAGTAGAGTGGAAGAAGTTTTTGGAGGGAGAGAGAAGATTTGGAGGAGAATAGCCGACGGTGGAAGAAGAGGGTTTTGAGGCAAGGGCTTGCTAGAACCCTTCAATCCGTCCAAAAGAGTGGAAGAGAGAAGATTTGAATGGGTTTCCTAGCAGAGATTTGGTGGGAGAACATGGAGAAATGGTGATTTTTGGTGAGTTTTTACTGATTTCGGGGGGAATAGAGGTGGGTTTTTGCATGGTTGAATGGTGGAACAAGGAAGAGGAAGGGTCAGCCTATTCGATCGCATGTTTCCCAATCTAAAGAAGATGCCCGAACGGTTTTAATAAAAATGACCAAAATGCCCTAGGGTTGCCCTCTAGGTCGACCCATGGCACAACAAAATCCAAAAAATGAAGAAAAAATTCTAGAAAAATTTAAAACTTCAAGGGTAGAATTTTATTCATGAGATTGATCAAAGAAAGTATAAATTTAAGCCTTTTAAAGATTGAAAGATAAGAATTAAACTCAAGATTTGGTCCTAGGTGATTTTGACAAAAATGAACTTGGAATCAAAAAGATGTTAGACTAAAGGATCCAGAATTTCTAATTTCATAAAATTTATCCTCACTTAAGGCTTTAGTAAAAATATCAGCCAATTATTTTTCAGTACAAAAATAATCAAGAATTATATCATTATTTTGAACATGCTCTCTTATAAAATGATATCTTATTTTAATATGTTTTGACCTAAAATGTTGAATCAAATTTTTAGTTAAATTAATGTCACTAGTATTATCACATCTTATGGAAGTTTTATTTAGTTTAATGCCAAAGTCCTCAAGTTGTTGCTTAATCCATAAGATTTATGCACAGCAACTTCCGACTGCAATGTATTTAGCCTCGGCCATAGATAATGTGACCGAATTTTGCTTCTTGCTAAACTAAGAGATTAAGTTAACTCCTAAGAATTGGCAAGTTTCACTAGTACTTTTTCTATCTAATCTACATCCAACAAAGTCTGCATCTAAATATCTTATTAAATTAATTGATGAATTCTTAGAGTACCATAATCCTAAGGTTTGAGTTTCTTTTAGGTATTTTAGTATTATTTTAACAGAATTTAAATGTGATTCTTTTAGATTTGATTGAAAATGAGCACATAGACAAACACCAAACATGATATCTGGCCAACTAGCAATGAGATACAATAAAGAACCAATCATGCCTCTATAAAGTCTTAAATCAACATTTTTACCTCCTTCATCCTTGCCAAGCTTACATGATGGGCCTATGGGGGTGCCAATGGCTTTGGAGCTCTCCATTCCAAATCCTTTAATTAGCTCTCTTATTACGTGCTTTGAGTGATGGACATCCCTTCCCTTATTTGCTTGATTTGAAGTTTGAGGAAGAACATTAGTTCACCAATCATATTCATCTCGAACTCTACCTGCATGAGCTTAGCAAAATCTTGACAAAATGTTTCATTAGTAAACCCAAATATAATATCATCAACATATATTTGTATAACTAAGATGTCATCATGATCTCTTTTAATGAAAAGGATTGTATCTATATTTTCTCTTAAAAAATCATTATTAAGCAAGAATTTACTTAACCTTTCATACTAAGCTCTAGCTGCTTATTTTAAACCATATAATGCTTTGTTTAATTTGAAAACATGATTAGGAAAGGCATGGTTTTCAAAATTGAGGGATTGTTCTGCATATATTTCTTCAGCAATATAACCATTTAGAAAAGCACTTTTGACATCCATTTGAAATAACATAAAATTCATAAAGCATGCATATGCAAGTAAAAGTTTAATTACTTCTAATCTAGCAAAGGTGCAAAGGTCTGATCAAAATCAATTTCCTCTTTTTGATTATAACCCTTTGCAACCAATCTTGCTTTATAACTAATTATATTTTTATTTTCATCCAATTTATTCCTATATACCCATTTTGTGCTAATTATTAGATGATTTTTAGGTCTTAATACTAAAGTCCATACATTATTTTTTTCAAATTGATTAAGTTTCTCTTGCATTGCATTTATCCAATTATAATCTTTTACAACTTCATCTATGATTTTAGGTTCAAAATGAGAAACAAATGCAAAATGATTGTATGCATCTCTAAGTAAAGAACGAGTTCTTATCTCATGTGTAGGATCATCAATAATTAATTCTTTGGGGTGATTATGGTCATACCTCCATTCTCTTGATAGATCATTTGTACCTTAAGGTTGTTCTTGTTGTTCTTCACTTTCATCCTCTTATTTGTTTTCATGTTCTTCTTCATTTTGAATTATTGAGTCCTTTAGGGTGAGCTCATTCATCCCATCTATAATAGGACTTGCATCATCAATACCTTCACTCTTTCTTGATGGAAGATCATTAGTTTCATCAAAAACAACATGTATTGACTCCTCTACTACTAAAGTTCTTTTATTGAAAACTCTTAAAGCTTCACTAAAAGAGGAGAAACTAAGAAAAACAGCTTCATCAAATTTTGTATTAAATTTACCTAATCTCCCTTTATCATTATTCAAAACAAAACATCGGTAACCAAAAACATGAAAATATGCAATGTTTGGTTTTCTTCCTTTCCAAAGTTCGTAGGGTGTTTTCTTTAGAATTGGTCTAATTAAAGCATGGTTTAAAATATAACATGCCATGTTAAATACTTCTGTCCAAAAGTATCTTGGAAGGTTGCTTTCACATAGTATGGTATGGGCTATTTCTTTCGGTGTTCTATTCTTTCTTTCTACTATCCCATTTTGTTGGGGTGTTTTAGGTACTAAAAAATTATGGTCTATACCTTTTTCATTACAAAATTTTTTTAAAGTTTTGATTTTTAATTTTGATTTCATGATCACTTCAAATACATTGAATTAAAAATACTTTTTTATTTATAACTTTTCGATAAAACTTTAAGAAAACTTAAAAAATTTCATCTGAAGGAACCAGATCTAGGGTTTCAAGGATAGATCTTGAAACTTTTTCAAGATTAGGCAGCGAAAGATTAAAATTAATCAAAATTAATTTATAAAAAGTAGAAAACCCCTAGATCTAGGATTCTATTACATGACTATGGCATGATAAAAAATAAAAAATTAAAAACAAAAGGAAAGAATTAGTGTTGATCATATCAATACAGATCTACACTAGATTAGAATCATGTAAGTAATAGGAGATCAGATCTTTGTTACCTATGCAAGTTAGATATTCTAACTTGCTGATCTAGGCTTGAGGATGATGTTGTGAGCTGCACACAAATCCGACCTCTAGGAGTCATCCACACGAACCCACGAACCATGATCAAAAGTCCTGATGCAAGAAATCAGCACAGTATGCTAGTACTATGCTGATCCTTCTTCGACGATCGATCTGATGCCTCATTCTTCTGAATTTAGACTCTTCCAAAGATGAAAAGGAGGAGAGGAGATTTTAGAAGTGAGACACTCTCAAAATCTCAAAGAAGAGAGAAGGGAAGAGATGAACACAACAACCCTAGAAGAAGACCCTCTTCTTCTTCTCTTTGCTCTCACCTAGATACCTAGCTTTATGTCTATAAAATCCTAACACCTAAGAACTTTTTCTCCCTAGTTTTCATATACCTAAAAGTACTCTCAAAGATCTAGAACGTCTATGAAAATTAGCCCAAAATTCATCGTAAATATAAAGGAATAGAGGAGTCCTTGTCTGGATCAAATACCTAGACAAGTATTTTTGGCATGGACCAGCAGCTAGAGGCATACAAAATCCTTCTTTCCCATCGAAGAAAGTAGGAGAAAAATCAAGGATTGGGCAGCACAAAGGAAAGGATGGTTTTGTTTCCTAAAACTCTATCTCATAGATTTTGAAATCAAAATCAATTCCTTGTTTGAATAGGTCCACTACCTAATTTCCATATGAGAAAGAGAGGAGAGGAGGGTGTGCATGAGAAGGCCTGGGAGAGAGATTTTTGTTGCACAAAATAGAAGAGAAAGAGGGCGTGGGGCGTGGAGGGCTAAGGTGGTGCAAGATGGATTTTCCTAGTCACACTAGGAATCTTCTATGACTTGGTCAAAGTGGTTTCTCAAATCAAATTAAATCAAAAGCAAGTCAACCTAATTAAATTAGATTCTAACTCAATTAAGAATTTAATTAAATTAGATTTAATTTTAATTTAATTTTCTAATCAAATTCGAAAATTGGGTTGACCCAAGTCCTAGTTAAACTAGGATTAGTTCTTCCTTGCACTTGGCTTATCCAATAAGCCAATTGAACTTGATCCAATCAAGTCCAAACTAAATCTAATTAAATTATATTTAATTAGACTTAATCTCAGTCATCTAACTTAATCAAATTAGGTCAAATTGCAATCAAATTTCTAATCGATCCTCCTACAATACTTATATTAAGTTAAACATCAATCGTATTGATTGTTTAACCCTTGAACAATTCTTAATTGCTAATCAACCATCTGATCAGATCGTGAGCTCTAATGTGTGTAACCTCATAGGTCTAAACCTAAGTCGGTAGCATAAGAATAAATTTTTGTATCAATTGAAGTAACCATCTAGCAATGGTACCTGACGGTCGGATAGATCAAATGTGTAGAACAACATCCTTAGAACCCATGCGGATATAGTTTCCATATAATTCATCCCCTTAACTAAAATGCTCATAGGACACCTTAGAGTTCAACTGTCAACTCTGATCAGACTATCCATATTGCATTTCAAAATATCAAATCCATCCCATGGATTATTCTGGCCAATATTTTGCTACAATGAAATATAGTGTCATGCATTCTTCTCCAACTCTTTGAGTGGTCAATCCCATCTTGATCACACATCGACTTCACAAGTACTTGACTGTGCCCAAATGCCTTTAGTTTCTAAATTAAAAATTTAATTAGTCCGATACCAAAGCATAGTGAGTTGCTTACACGTCACTGAGGTGATCTCAGGTCTACTAGACACTTATACCTATATCCCATCAGAGACATTCTCGACAGTAGAATGCTTTGAAGTTGATCATGTTTAATGATGACGTATCCTTACATCTCACTTGAATTCCATACCAGTATCTCCAGACTTCTTGGTTAAGAGGACAACCAATCTATATGGCATACAGCGATCTATGCTCGATAGATGCTGTCGTCCTTATTAATAGCCAATCATTTGGTCGTGAACTATTTTTAGGACTAATCGATAAATCCTCTCTTTATCGAAACTAAATAGTCCTAAGAACTTCATCATAACTATGGAGTTCATTAGAAGATGTAAACTTATGATAAAAAATATATCAAAATATATTTTATTAATTAATAAATTAATTATAATTACAATATATCTCAACCATCAATAGGCTAATGATTGACTTTGGGATATATTTTTCAACAACTCTCACTTATCCTAAAGCCACTCGGCATAGTATCTAATATCCATCTTCAACTTATAGTTGTCAAACTTCTTTATCGCTAAGGCTTTAGTGAAGGGGTCAACCAAGTTTTCCTTTTCATTGATCTTCTAAAGGTCGACATCACCTCTATCCATGATCTTCCAGATTAGATGAAAGTGGCGCAGAATGTATTTCGTCTACTGGTGTGCCTTTGGTTCCTTCGCTTAAGCTATGACACCAGTGCTATCACAATAGAGCAGGACTGAACTATCAAGGAAGGGTGCTACTCCGAGCTTGGTGATAAATTTTCTCAGCCACATAACTTTCTTCATGGCATCTGATGCTGCCATATGCTCTGCTTCACAAATAGAGTCTACCACATTATGCTGCTCGGAACTCTTCCAATAGATGGCTCCACCATTCAGAGTAAAGATATATCCCGACATGCTTCTGCTATCATCATGATCAGATTGAAAGTTAGAGACTGTAAACCTCATAAGTTTCAGATCTGACTCGCCATAAACCAACCATTAGTCCTTAGTATTTTTGAAATACTTAAGGATAACTTTAACCACTTTCCAGTGATTCTCTTTAGGATTAGACTGATATCTACTCACTACTCCTAGTGAGTATGCCACATCTAGTCTCGTACATGATAGATCCCACTGTCGAAGCATATGGGACTCTATTCACACGCTCTCTCTCTTTAGGAGTTATTGGATAATCCTTCTTAGAGAGAGAAATTTTATGGCTTATCGAGATATAGCCCTTTTTGGAATTCTCCATGCTGAACCTCTTTAGCACAGTATCTATGTACGTGGATTGGGATAACCCAAGCATCATCTTTGATCTATCCCTATAGATCTTCATCCCTAGGATGTAGGATGCTTCTCCCAAGTCCTTTAAGGAGAACTGTGATAACAACCAGACTTTTATTTTCTATAGTGTGAAGATGTCATTCCTGATTAAAAGAATGTCATCCACGTATAAGATAAGAAATACTACTGCTAGACCATTTGCCCATTTATAAATGCAAGGCTCTTCTCCATTCTTAACGAAGCCATACTTTTTGATCACTTTATCAAAACACATATTCCAACTCCAAGATACATGCTTCAATCCATAAATGAATCTCTAAAACCTACACACCTTAAACTCGTCTGTGGATGTGAACTCTTCAGGTTGTGTCATATACACCTCTTCGATCAACTCTCCATCAAGAAAGCTATCTTTACATCCATCTGTTAGATCTCATAATCTAGATGGGTAGCTATTACAAGCATAATTCAAATAAATCTGAGCATCGCCATAAGAAAGAACATCTCGTTATAGTCAATACCATAACATTGATGATACCTCTTAGCAACCAGACGAGCTTTATAGGTCTCCATCTTTCCATCTGTGCCTCTCTTTCTTTTGAAGATCCATTTACACCTAATGGGTTTAACCTCTTCGGGTGGGTCAACCAATGTCCATACATCGTTGACCTTCATGAACTCCATTTCAGACTTCATGGCCTCGAGCCATTTCTCAGAATTAGATCTCTACATTGCATCCATATTAGTAATTGGATCCTCATCATTCTCATCGAGTTCGATGGGATCATCATCCCGGACAAAGAAACTATAGTATCTATCTGGCTGATGCGGTACTCTATCGGATCATCTTAATGGTATAGGTACATTAGGCTCTAGATCAGATCTAATCAAATCCGACTATGGTTCAGTTATAGGTGTCGGTCTTTCTTGCTATTGAACTTTATCAGGTTCAATCTTAGAGATAATAATTCCTTCACCAAGAATTTTTTTTTCAAAAAGATTGCCTAAAAATTAACGAACATCTTTTAATTATCAGCATGGTAGAAAAAATATCCTCTAGTCTCTTTTGGGTATCCTATGAATATACCTAGGTCCAAGTTTATCTATAACTAACCGTTTGACATAAGTCGGGCACCCCCAAATCCTAAGGTGTGAAACTGCTGTTTTATGCCCTATCCATATCTCATATGGAGTCTTAGCTATAGGCTTACTTGAAACCCTATTTAACAGATAGCAAGTTGATTCGAGTGCATATCTTCAGAAGGATATCGGCAAGCTGGCAAAATCCATCATGGATCGGACCATGTCTAACAGAGTCTGATTTCTTCTCTTAGACACACCATTATGCTATGGTATTTCTGAAGGAGTCCATTATGAGAGAATTTCATTCTCTCCTAGATATGTGAGAAACTCATCGAAAAGATATTCCCTTCCATGATCAGATCGGAGAGTTTTAATACTTTTTTAAATTTATATTTCTACTTCACTTTGAAATCATTTAAACATTTCAAAAGAATCCAACTTATGTTTCATCAAATAGACATATCCATATCTGGATAAATCATCTATGAAAGTGATGAAGTAGAAATATTCACCTCTGGCACTTGTGCTCATTGGTCCACATACATCAGTATGTACTAGACCTAAGAGCTCAGCAGCTCTCTCAGCTTTTTCAGTAAAAGATGACTTGGTCATTTTATCAAGAAGACAGGACTCACAAGTTGGAAGTGATTCACAATCACTGACTTCGAGGATTCCCTCTTGAGTCAACCTATTTATCATGTTCTTATTTATATGACCTAGCCTACAGTGCCATAAGAAGATATTTGATACATTATCTAATCTAGGCTGCTTGTCAGTTGAATAGACTACATTAACAAGTTGTGATAGCATATACACACATTGTTCAAATGTCTACAAAAAATAGTACCAACATTCATAATGATATTATAAACTTATTTCTTTATTGAAATTTCATAATCATTTTTGGCTAAAAGGCCTACAAAAATAACATTTAAAAAGAAACTTAGATAGAAATGACATTTAAAAAGAAACTGTGATAGAAATGACATTCACTAAGAATAACGGTATGGGACTCAAATACAAGTTTCAGGATTCCTAAAGCTAGAACTAGAACAAGTCTTCCATCTCCAACGTTCAGGAACCTTTCACCTAGCTCGAATCTCCTACTAACCTACAATCTCTGCAATGAATTACAAATATGGTAAGTGCTACCGATATCTAATACCTAGTCAGTATAATCACAAATAGAAAAATTGCAAGGAGTTATCATATAAATACCTTGTCCAGTAATAGCTTGCTTCTTTCTCTGCCTATTTGGATGTAGGGAGGTAATGTACTGAAGACATTTCCTCTTTCAGTGCCCCCACTTCTTGCAAAAGAAGCATTCAGCTTAACTCTTATTGGGTTGATCTTCCTGGTCTGGCCTTGCATAGATGTCCCAGCCTGAACTTGCACATTCTTTGCTTTCTTCTTCTTATTCTTCTTCTCTTTCCTAAAGGGTCGAGAATCAAAAGACGATCCTCCCACTAAGTTCACCGACTCCTTGTAGAGCTGGTGATCCTTCTCAAAGTTCTGAAGCAACCCCAGTAACCCATGGTAGTCAACTTCAAGCTTTGACATTCTATAATAAGTGAGGAATGGGAGATAGAACTTGGGTAGCGAGTTCAGTACTGTATCCTTCCCAAGCTGCTTATGCAAGGAAAAGTCGAGCTTACTCAATCGCTCTATTAGATCGATCATGTACAGTATATGATCAGTAATATAGGTTCTATCCTACATCCTAGCATTGAAGATGGCACAACTAGTCTTATGCCTCTCAATGTCATCGGATGTGCCAAAAGAATCCTCCAACACTTGGAGCATATCCTTTGGCTGAGCCATCTTGAATCTGCAACTGAACTTATTATTCATGGTAGCCAACATAATGCAGCGCACCATGGTTTGATTACTGAGCCACTTTTGATAAGTATCTCTAATTATTTCACGTGCATTGGCAGTTGGCTCCTCAGGTGCAGAATCCATCAACATATTCAAAATTCATTCATGCTCCAGGACAATCTTCAACTTTTGCTACCAGCTACCAAAGTTGGGTCCCACCAACTTATCATTATCTAACAATGATCGGAGCGATAGAAAAGTTGCTATATCAGCACCAAGATATTTCAAAATCTAATTAGTAATTGATTCATTAAATCTAAAGATTTGGATTTTAATCAAAAGATTCTCTCACTATTTTATTCAAATTGATAGCCTCTACCTCCAATTCAAGAAATTATCCTAATTTCATAGTAGGTACTAGAATCCATATAGACTGTACATGAGCCTAATTTTGATTGGCTAACCATCTACATCTAAGAATAGGTTCATAACTAATTATTTTTTTAAATAATTTTTAGTAATTAAATTTTGTCCCAGTACCTAATTAGTAGGCTTTGGCCTCTACTAAAAAGGTTCGGTTAGGTCCAACCATTAACATAACCACACTTGGCCCATCAAACCAATCAATGATTAGGCCCAACTTTGATTGGCTAACCTAACCAACATTTAGAAAGATGCAGCCATGAAATCATAAAATGAATGATAATTTTGTCAGCCAATAAGCACTAGGCCTTTGGGCCTCCAATGATTATCCAACTGATGGATTCATTATCATCAACTTAATGAAAGGCTATGATCCAGTTACCAACATAACTATTTTATTTTAGGAACCTAATAATTTTAGAAGATTTAATTTTAAAAAAGAGGAAAGATCAGATGAACCAGCTGATCATGATTCTTCCACTGGCTTCACCAAGTCAACTTAAGAGAGACCACTAACAAGCTAGTCTAGGAGCACCTAAATCAGTCATACTGATTTATCTGACTCACATGGGTCACCTCGAATTGTTAAGTGATCTGATCAAAATATAGTCTCACCAAGAAGGTCAGGTAAGTGAGATCGGTGGGAGGGTCTGCCAAAGCTTGCCTTAGACACCATCAGAAATGATCAGGTAAGTGGGCTGCCAATTAAAAATCATCGATCGTATATGCCAGACTTATCTTAGACACCAACTGATTAATTAGTTTCAATTAGATCAACCTAACATTTTGGGTTAGACCATTTAGACAAGAATCAAGTCCATTTGATTCTTTTTAAAGATATGGACATGACCAACTACAACTATTGCAATTGATCTAAAGAATTCTTTATCTAATATAAGATAATAATTGATTAGATTTAGTCAATTCTCTAATTAAGTCCATTCTTTAATCTAACCTTAGGTCTAACCCAATTAATGGATCAAATTTTCACTAACCCATTAACCCAATGCATTATGATTTGTATCTTAGGATCTTCAATTCATAATCCTAGATCTTAATCAAACAACTTCTTAATTCTTAATTAAGTTTTGGACTAGGGTTCAACTTTTTAAAAATAACTTTTATATTTATAAAATATTTTTATAGCATGGTTCTATCAATCAAGTTGCATGTTTGATTCACAATCAATATGTAAGTAAGATAAGCATGAAACTACTTTAGATCTAATCTAAATAGGTTCATGTAATTGAAATACTTTCAATTCCAATCAATCATAAATTATCCTAAATCAAATCTAACATATTTATGATGATTAAAATTAAATTAAAATACTTTTAATTAAATCATAAAATCCTTAAATCTAATCTAATATTTTATGATCAATGTTTTAGATCAGCATGTACTAGGATAACCTTTTCACTATAAGGGATAAGCCTTACAATAGGACAATCTTATAATCAGTTTGTGCAATCTAAAAGCTTTTATTTTTAGATCTAAAAATATTTTAAATCTAATAAATTATAAATTAAATTAGATCAAATCTAATAAACTTATGATTGGAATAAGATCTACATGAACTAAGACAACCTTTCCACTGCAAAGGGTAAACCTTACAGTAGGACAACCTTAAATCAATTTATGTGATCAAAGTTTGTAATTTCAGATTTAACTACTAGATTATAAATTAGATCTAATATAAAAATAATCTAAGCATACATCTATAATTATGTAATAATAAACCTAGGCTTTGATATTAATTGAAGGAATCAGATCTAGGGTTTTAGGATTAGATATTGAAACTTTTTCAAGATCAGGTAGTGAAAGACTAAAATTAATCAAAATTAATTTATAAAAAATAGAGAACCCCTAGATCTAGGATTTTATTACATGATTATAACATGATATTAAATCAAAAATTAAAAATAAAAGAAAAAAATAAGTATTGATCATATCGACATAGATCTACATTAGATCAGAATCATATAAGTAATAGAAGATCAGATCTTTGTTACCTGTGCAAGTTAGATGTTCTAACTTGCTGATCTAGACTTGAGGATGATGTTGTAAGTCAAACATACATCCAGCCTCTAGGAGTCATCCATACAAGCCCACAAACCATGATCAGAAGTCCTGATGCAGAAAATTAGCACAGTATGCTAGTACTATGCTGATACTTCTTTGATGATCGATTCGATGCCTCCTTTTGAATTTAGACTCTTCCAAAGATGAGAATGAGAGAAGATTTCAAAAGTGATACACTCTCAAAATCTTAAAGAAGGAGGAAGCGAAGAGATGAACACAGCAACCCTAGAAGAAGATCCTCTTCTTCTTCTCTTTGCTCTCACCTAGACACCTAGCTTTGTGTGTACAAAATCCCAATGCCCAAGAACTCTTTCTCCCTAGTTTTTACACACCCAAAATCCCTCTCAATGCATTTATAAAAATTAGCCCAAAATTCATCCTAAATATGAAGAAATAGAGGAGTCTTTGTCTAGGTCAAATACCTAGACATGGAATGTCCAATTTGGGCAAGCCAAGGGGCGCCCAACTCTTAGGGGCCCTCTCCAATATTTTTGGCATGGACCAACAGCTAGAGGCACACAAAATCCTTCTTTCCCACCAAAGAAAATAGGAAAAAAATCAGGGATTGGGCAGCACAAAGGAAATGATTGTTTTGTTTTCTAAAACTCTATCTCATAGATTTTGAAATCAAAACCAATTCCTTGTTTGACATGGTCCACTACCTAATTTCCATACGAGAAAGAGAGGAGAGGAGGGTGTGCATGAGAAGGCCTGGGAGAGAGATTTTTGTCATATAAAATAGAAGAGAAAGAGGGCATGGGGAATGGAGGGCTAAGGTGGTGCAAGGTGGGTTCTCCTAGTCACACTAGGAATCTTCTATGACTTGGTCAAAGTTGTTTCTCAAACCAAATTAAATCTAAAGCAAATCAACCAAATTAAATTAGGCCCTAACCAAATTAAGAACTTAATTAAATTAGATTAGATTAAATTTAATTTTGATTTAATTTTTTAATCAAATTAGGAAATTGGGTTGACCCAAGTTCTAGTTGAACTAGGACTAGTTCTTCCTTACACATGGCTTATCCAATAAGCCAATTGAACTTGATCCAATCAAGCCCAAACTAAATCTAATTAAATCATATTTAATTAAACTTAATCTCAGCCCTCTGGCTTAATCAAATTAAGCTAAATAGCAATCGAATTGCTAATCGATCCTCCTGTAATACTTATGCTAGGTTAAACATCAATCATATTGATTATTTAACCCTCGAACGATTCTTAATTATTGATCAACCATCCGATCAGATCATGAGCTCTAATATATATGACCTCATAGGTCTAAACCTAAGCTAGTAGTACAAGAATAAATTCTTATACCAATCGAAGTAACCATCTAGCAATGGTACCAGATGGCCGGATAAGTCGAATGTATAGAACAACATCCTTAGAATCCATGCGGATATAGTTTTCATATAATTCATCCCCTTGACCAAAATACTCGTAGGACACCTCAGAGTTCAACTGTCAACTTTAATCAAGCTATCCATATTATATTTTAAAATATCAAATCCATCTCATGGATTACCTTGGCCAACGTTTTGCTATATTGAAATATAGTGTGATCTATTCTTCTCCAACTCTTGGAGTGGTCAATCCCATCTTAATCACACACCGACTTTGCAAGTACTTGACTATACCCAGAAGCCTTCCATTACTGAATTAGAAATTTAGTTAGTCCAATACCAAAGCACAGTGAGTTGCTTGCAAGTCACTGAGGTGATCTCAGATCTAAGGGATACTTATACCTATATCTCATTAGAGACATTCTCGACAGTAGAATGCTCTGGAGTTGGTCATGTTTAATAATAATATATTCTTACATCTCACCTATATGCAATACCAGTGTCTCCACACTCCTTGGTTAAAAGGACAATCAATCTATATGGCACACAGCGACCTATGCTCGATAGATGCTGTCATCCTTATTAACAACCAATCATTTAGTTGTGAACTATTTTAAGGACTAATCAATAAATCCTTACTTTATCAAAACTAAATAGTCCTAAAAACTTCGTCACAACTATGGAGTTCATTAGAAGATGTAAACTTATGATGAAAAATATGTCAAAATATATTTTATTAATTAGTAAATCGATTATAATTATAATATAGCTCAATCATCAACAGGCTGATAATTGATTTTGGGATACATTTGTGAACATCATCTTTATGTGCCAAAAAGAAAAACCATATGAAATATGAAAGATCATTGAGAATTACAAAATCATAACGTTTTTCACCTAAGCTTGTAGTTCTTTTAGGACCAAACAAATCCATGTGCAATAATTCCAATGGCCTAGAAGTTAAAATAATATTTTTGAATTTGAATGAAACTCTAGTTTGTTTACCTAGTTGGCATGCATACAAATCTTATCTTTTTAAAAATTTAATTTTGGTAAACCAGTAAGTAAATCCTTTTTAATAATCTTTTAAAGTGAATGCATACTAATATGTATAAGCCTACGATACCAAAGCCAACTAGTCTCATTAATTTTGGCATTCATAGCAACTAGGTGTTGCATGTTTATCATGGACAGATCATTCAAATCTACCATACAAACATTACCATACCTATGCCTAACAAATTTCATGCCATCATCATTGGAACCAGTTAAAATGCATAATGAAGATTCAAAAATAACTTTGTACCCTTTGTCATAAAATTGACTAATACTTAAGAGATTATATTTCAAGCCATCTACTAATAAAATATTTTCAATATATTTGGAGGAAGTGATACTAATGTTATCTATGCCGATGATCTTTTCTTTGCTATTATCTCAAAAGTAGACCATTCCTCCATTTTTAGCATCAAGTATGATGAATTGAGATTCATCACCAGTCATGTATCTTGAGCATCCGCTATCACAATATTATTTTTAATTTTCTCCTTTGCATGCAAGATACACCTACATACAAAATCAAATTTTAACTTTAGGTACCTAAGTTTTCTTGGGTCCTTTAAGGTTAGTTACAATGGTTCCTTTTGGAATCCAAATTTTCTTTACATTTGAATTGTTAGGAAAACATGTATAAGATTTATGTTCTAGTTTACCACATTTAAAGTAAGTAACATTTGAAAATTTATTACTTTATAATTTCACAAAAATATTTTTCAAAAATTTTTACTTTCTTAGGGGGTTATAGCTCGGGCTAGCTTTATCATAAATGATCTTTTGATTTTCAAGAATCATCTGAAGTTTATTTAAACTCAAAGTAAATTTATTTACTATTAGTTTTAACTTGTCAATTTTTTTTTTAAAATTTAGATTTTCTTGAGTTAAAGCTAGTTTTTCACTTAACATACTTTCATTATCTTTTAGCAAGGATTGATTCTTTAACTTGAGTTCTTTGTTTTTAACTCCTAACTTTTTTAAATCATCTACTAAATCATAGAAGGCTTCTTGAAATTCTTTAAAAGTAAATTTATTTGAGATTTCAGTATTTACCTCATTTTTATGTGCCATAAGGTACAAGTTGGCTTGTTCATGAACTAAAGGAACCAAATCTAAGATTTTAGAGCTAGATCTTAAAACTTTTTCAGATCTAGACAGCGAAAGATGGTAATTAATCAAAATTAATTTATAAAAATTAAAGAATACCTAGACTAAGATTCTATTATATGATTATAGCATGTGATAAATCAAAAATTAAAAATCATTAGAAAATAAAAGACATGTTGATTACATCAACATAGATATATACTAGATCAATTATAGGTATGAAATAAAGGATCAAATCCATATTACCTATGCAAGTTAGATGTTCTAACTTGTTAATCCAAGCTTGAGGATATAGCTCTAGCTGTACATGCATCCAACCTCTAAGAGATGTCCACATGAGTCCATAAATCCTGATCAGAAGTTCGATGCTCGAAAGTCAACACAATATGCTAGTACTATGCTAATCCTTCTTCGACAGTTGATCCGATGCTTTCTTCTTCAAGATTTAGACTCTCAAAGAAGAGACTTTAGATCTGAGACACTCTCAAAAATAAATTTCAAAGATGGAGGAAAAAGGATGAATATAAGAAACCCTAGAAGAATACCCTCTTCTTCTTCTTTCTTCTCTCACCTAGACACCTAGATTGGTATCTATGAAAACTCAACGCCCAAGAAGCTCTTTTCTCAAATTTTCGCACATCCAAAATCTCTCTCAATGATCTAGAATCCAAGAAAAAATCATCCTAAAATTTGTTTTAAATAATAAGATATGGAGGAGTCCTTGTCTAGGTCAAATAACAAGACAAGGAATGTCCAATTAAGATCTGACTTGGGGCGCCCAACTCTTGGGCACCCGCTCCTTTATTTTTTCTATGGACCACCATCAGATGGCATGCAAAAGATGCCTTATTTTTCATGAAAATATGAGAGAAAAATCAGGGATGTGGGTAGCATACATGGGGAGGAGTTTTTAGTTGCTTAAAATTCTATCTCATAGAATTTAAATCAAAACCATCTCCTTGTTTGACTTGGTCTATAACCAATTTCCATGTAACAAGGAAGGAAGAGACTATGGGCATGTGTGAAGGCCTAGGGAGAGGCTTTTCCACATACAAAATCAAGGAGAAGAGAGCGTGGGGGGAGTTGGCACTTAGGTGGCGCAAGGAAGGAATTCTATGAAGGAAAATCCTGATTTTCCGGACTAGGTTCGTTCAGATCTGATCGGATCAAGAGATATATTTCAAAAAAAATTTTCTTTGATAACAAATTAGATCTAGGATATTTTAGATCTAATTTTTATTATTTTAATAATTAAAATAAAATATAGGTAAATTAAATTAGATTTAATTTATCTTGATTTAGGGCAATCCTATTACCCGTTGATGATCCTGTAAGCAGCGAAAGATTCTGGATCTAGCCACGTAAGTGCCTGACCTCTATCGGTATCCACTCAGGTTGGATCTAGAGATCCTCTTCTTCTCTATCACATCTCCAAAAATCAGATCTGAATCTGATTTGAAGGATCTTCAAAATAGCTTTCGAAGATCAGCAGTTGTCCTTTGCAGCAGCGCAGCCTTCTAGCTTTCTGTCGCCTTTCTCTCGCCTAGATTGCACCAACTTAGATCCCAAACTTCTTTGGGCATGGAGAGGGGAGGGAGAAGATGAGCTTGGCATGGAGGAGGAAGAGAGAGACAGCCTTGGGGCGTGGGAATTCTATTACTATTTGAGTTGGGCGCAGGGTCTTATTTATAGACTATGCATGATCCAACTCCTCTTCTTTCCAACCAATCATAACCCATTGTGAAATCAGATCTAAATCTGATTGGTGGGAATAGAGTCCCCCTGGATTCCTCCTTAGAGGTGCCTAAGACCAGTCAAAGTTGGATTCTTAGAAGAACTCTAATTGGAATCCAAAAAGGAAGATGGAGTCCCTTGTCCAACAGGGACTCCTGGGCGCCTCCAACTTGGGCACACGCCACCCTTGGCGTGCGCCCTCCTCCTTGCCAGGTTTCTGGCAGGGGGACAAGGCCCCCACCAGCTCTCCAATAGGTGCATGACACATGGATCAAAAGTCAAAGTGTCAATGGTCAACATTTGACCAGTCAAAGGTCAACTTTTGACCAAAGTCAAAGAACAAGAAATGGCAGGTGACCAAAAATGGCAGGTAATGTCTTACAAAATAAGACAACCTTTTTTCTGACTTGGACAAGGCTCCAGTCAGACCATATGAAGGCCTCTGATTGAGCACAAACTCCTTTGGCTCAGTCAGGACAACTTATTTATGATAGTAAAAGAAGAACGTTAGGTTCAATCGAGTGCTAGCACGATTTTCTTGAACCTAATTGAATCTCATTCAGATCAATTGAACTAGATCAGTTCAATTGATGATCACCAGATTCAAACCCTTGTTTGTGTGACCCAGTTAGGTTCAGTTCTGTATGGTAATGGGATATGTCATGATCTCTATCATCGACATCATCGAAACTCCTTTCGATGGATCAGAACTCTTCTGATTCGAACAGCTAGAATGATCGATCATCTAAATCATTCTAATTGCTCCCAAAATCCACCAGTGACACCTAGCAGTATATGGTGGCAACCCATCAGAGCTGAATGCGAACCTCTTGGTGCAGCTACCTGTGTGATTAAGTTCTTCTATCTTGAGCCCCGATCAGATTTGGGTTAAGGTAAACTCGTCAAACCCTAGTCTCTGTCATATGATGTAATCATTCGATTCGAGTCCGATGTGATAATCAAAATAGAAACTCTTTCTATTATTTGCCATGGCCATGGACTTCTGGACTTGATTCTCATGATTGTCATAGGATTGCTCCTCTACCACCGAGGTAGATAGATTCCATCTTGATGCCATCCAGTTCCTACAATGAACATGCTATAGCCAACATACACCTCAGGGTTCCATATGGCTAGGAGACCGAGTAATGGTGTAGTCAAACTATAAACACCCTCAAGGTGAACTGCCGATGCATCCTCAGGTCAAAGAACCAGACACACTACTGCAGCATCGAGTCAGTCATTGATGATAAGGTAGACTCGCTAATGACTACTCGAGGTGGTCACGCTCAGTGCCCTCATTCTCTAACGAGTACCTGTACTCTCGCTCCGGTGTCTCCACACCGTAGACTCAAGACTCATCTACTAAAGAGAAGCGATTGTACACCAACCTTCCGGATCAATCACCATCCTCGTGATGATCCTATGGTCGGGAGCATTTTATGAGTTAATAATGATTATTCATGTCTTAAATTTTCAACTCTTGAAAATATGAATTATCATTACCATTAACTCAAAGGATGTATCACAGACACTAAATACACATATGTGATAGAAAATAACCCATTTTATTGATTATAGTCAAAATTATAATTTTGCCCCTAGAAGTGTATTACAAGTGTCAGCCAATTCTGGCTTCTAGGGCACATATATCTAACAATCTCCACTTGTCCTAAAGCCAATTGGCTACAAGTCTAAGTCCCATCTTCTCAAGGTGGGCTTCGATCTTCTGCTGGCCCAACGGCTTTGTAAGTGGGTCTGCCACATTATCTGCGGAGTTGACTCTCTTGACCTCGACGTAACCCTTCTCGAGGTAATCGCGGATGAGGTGGTATCGCCGCTCAATGTGCTTGGATTTTTTGGTGAGACCTCGGCTCCTTAGCAAGGGCTATGGCGCCATTGTTGTCGCAGTATAGAGGAATGGCATCTGATGGCATTACTTTGAATTTCTGCAGCAAACTTCTTATACCAGAATGCTTCCTTCGCAGCCTCTGATGCAGCGATATATTCTGCTTCCATGGTGGAATCTGCTATCACGATTTGCTTGAAACTCTTCCAGCTGACAGCACCACCATTGCACACAAACAGACTCCAGATGTCGACTTTCGATCATCTATATCGGACATGAAATCCGAGTCTGTGTATCCCTGGACTTGGAGTTCTCCATTACCAAAGACCAACATCATATCCTTAGTTCTTCTCAAGTACTTAAGGATACATTTCACAGAAGTCCAGTGTTCTTCACCTGGATTTGACTGATATCTGCTTGTGACACTCACAGCATGGGCTATATCAGGTCGTGTACATAGCATGGCATACATGAGGCTCCCTATTGCAGAAGCATAAGGGATCTTGCTCATGCGTTCTATTTCCTCAGGTGTGCTAGGGCACATCTTCTTGGAAAGATGAATACCATGTCTGAAGGGTATTAATCCCCTCTTAGAGTTTTCCATACTAAACCTCTTTAGTACTTCCTCTATGTACATCTTCTGTGAAAGTCCTAGCATCCTATTCGGTCTATCCCTATAGACCTTAATTCCTAGAATAAAGGATGCTTCACCTAGGTCTTTCATGGAGAATTTCCTTGGACAACCATATTTTGACTGATGTCAACATGGGAATATCATTCCCAATAAGGAGGATGTCATCCACGTACAATACGAGGAAGACAACAGCGCTCCCACTGACCTTTTTGAAAACACATGGTTCCTCTTCATTTTTGATGAAACCAAACATTTTTGATCACATCATTGAAACGAGTGTTCCAGCTCCGAGATGCTTGCTTAAGTCCATATATGGACCTTTGCAGCTTGCAAACCTTGTGATCAGTATCACTGGATGTGAAACCTAGCGGCTGTTCCATATAGATATCTTCCTCAAGATATCCATTTAAGAATGTCCGTTTTCACATCCATTTGCCATATTTCATAATCGAAATAGGCTGCAACGGCAAGCAATGTGCGGATGGATTTTAGCATAGCCACTGGGAAAAAGGTATCCTGATAGTCAATGCCTTCGTTGACTATAACCTTTTGCCACTAGTCTAGCCTTGAATGTCTCCACATTTCCATCTGCACCAATCTTTCTCTTGAAGATCCATTTACACCCAATAGGTACTATACCTTCTGGTGGATCTACCAAGGTCCAGACTTGGTTTGAGTGCATCGAGTCAATTTCTGACTGCATTGCCTCTAGCCATTTCTCGGAGTCGATATCTGATATCGCCTCGTTGTAGGTTTTGGGATCATCACCATGAGCACCATTACCTACGAGGAACATTTCCTCTACTTTCCTCTGAAATAATACCTAAGTATCTTTCAGGGGACGGAAAACTCTTTTCGATCTACGAGGTGGAGGAGGTAGTGTTCTTATTGGCTCAACCTGATTTGGTTCCAATTGGTCCTTAGCTCGTTGTACTTGTGAGACTTTTCTCATCAAGCTTAATCTGCTTTCCAATGCCGCTATCTTGAATAAACTATTTTTCAAGAAAGATGGCATGTCGACTCACAATCACATTGTGGTCTTCTGGAATGTAGAAATAGTATCCTAATGACTCTTTAGGATATCCTATGAATCGAGCTCTAAAGGACCTAAACTCTAACTTGTCCGCTTGTTGTCTTTTGACATGAGCCGGACAACCCCAAATTCTGAGATGACTCAGACTTGGTTTCTTACCGTGCCATATCTCATACGGTGTGGTAGGAACGGTTTTAGAGGGAACCCTATTCAGTAGATAAATTGAAGTTAACAATGAGTGTCCCCAAAGAAAATCAGGAAGGTCTGTGAAGCTCATCATGGATCGGACCATATCCAATAGAGTCCGATTTCTCCATTCTGAAACCCCGTTGAGTTGAGGTGTTCCTGGTGGAGTCCATTGAGAGACTATGCCATTTTTCTTTGAGATAGTCTAGGAATTTTCCGGCTAAGGTATTCACCTCCTCGATCTGATCGAAGAACCTTAATGGGTTTTTCAATTTATTTTTCTACTTCATGTCTGAATTCTTTGAACTTTTCAAAAGCTTCAGACTTGTGTCTCATAAGATACACATACCCATACCTAGATAGATCATCGATAAAGATAATGAAGTAGACAAAATTGCCTCTAGCCGGCACATCAAATGGGCCGCACACATCAGTATGTACTAGGGCAAGGAGATCTGTGGCCCTTTCCCCATGTCCTAACAAAAGGGAGTTTAGTCATTTTGCCTTGAAGACAAGATTCACAAGTTGGATATGACTCGAAAGTCAATGGACTCAATAGCCCATTTTTCTCCAATTTGTTGATCCTATCTTCTGCTATATGACCTAATCTCAGGTGCCATAGATATCTATCATTTGGACTATCCCTAGGTCATTTGGCATTCACGTTTTGCTCGATAGTTAGAACAGATACATCAATATGTAGCTGATAAAGACCATTAATAAGAAAACCATTTGCAATTTTATTTTCTTTCATAAAGAATGTTACAATGGTCCTTAAAGAAGGTAATCACATATAGCCTTCTAGTGCTAAGCATGAAATAGAAATCAAATTTCCTGCTAGCTGCAGGCACATAATAACAGTCTTTCAAAACTAAGTCTAAACCAGATGGTAATCGAAGAGGGTATATTTTCCACGGCATCACTGCAGCAACTCTTGCTCCATTTTCCGATGCGTAGGATCATGTCTCCATCCCTCAGCCTCCTGCTATCCTCAAGATCCCTGCATGGAAGTGCATAGATGAGCACTAGAACCAGAGTCAAGCACCCAACTGGATGCAGAAGAAACCGTAAGGTTAGACTCAATAACGAGCATACCTCCAGAAGGACCTTCCTTCTTGTTCTTCAGGGTGGCCAGGTAAGTAGGGCAGTTCCGCTTTCCAATGGCCATCGCTGTTGCAATGGAAATACTTTTCTTTGACATCGGCCTTCTTCTTCGGCTTCTGCCTTCTTCTTCTTTGATCCTTCCACCTTCTTGCTTTTTTGCAGACTTCTTTTTCTTTTCCAAAAAAGACTTTCTTTTGAAAGAAGTCCATTCCATAGCAAGAACTGAGCCTTTAGAACCTTTCATAGAAAGCTCAACGGTAACCAGCATATTCATTAATTCGGCCAAGGAATTTTGAAGTTTATGCATGTGGTAATTCATGATGAATTGCCCATATGCATCAGTCAAGGATTGCAGAATAATATCGTTCTGCAGATCCAAGTCCAACTTCACATCCGAGCTTCTCAAGCTCTTCCATGTCCTTGATCATTGCATCAGACAGTGATCTTGGACTGACTGCCCATCACGCATCTTAGCCTTAAAAAGTCATTTCGTGACTTGATATTTGGCTGCGCGACTCTGTTCACCAAACATCTCTTGCAGGTGAGCCAACATTTGGCGAGCAGTCCTAATATCTTCATGTTGGCGCTGGAGCTCATCAGACATCGAGCCCAACATGTAATATCTGGCCTTATTATCTTCGTCTATCCATTTTTCCAAGAGATGCTCTCTGTTCAGTGGATGGACAGACTGGCAAGGTGGGAGGGTTCTGATCCAATACATGGGTTAACTTCTCGAAACCCAAAACGATTTTGTAGTTCTTGAGCCAATCTTTATAATTGGGTCTAGTCAGTCTATGTGTGTCCAGGATACGTGCTAATGGGTTGGATGCAGACATTTTTCTGTAGAGAGTCAAAGATTCTAGTTAGATACTATAATTATGACTTGACCAATTTATTTAGGGATTTTATTTTTAAACAAATTAGCTTCCACTATTTTCTTAGATTCCTACACTCCCTCTGTAGAGATGCAAAAATCTCCATGATTAATGACCAGACGGCTAAGAGGAACGCCTTAATCAGGAACATGTAATACTACAAAATAGTTTTAGATCTATATCATATATCTCATATACAAATTAGATCTAATCATGAGATATTTTGCATACATCTCATGTATCAAATTATGCATGTTTTTAGATCTAAATTATACATAATAATCAAAAAAATTAGATTTAAATTGATCTTATCAAAATAAACTCTAATCAAGATACTATGCAAAACTATTCTACAACTAGTCTAGACATGCATCAATCATATCTCATATGATGTTAAAATTAAATAATTTTTATTTGCTGCTTTTTATATGTTATTATAATAATTATAATATCAAAAAATAGTAAATAAATAGATCTAAAATATAATTTAATCAAATTAAATTGTAAACATGCAAGACTATTCTATAGAACTATTCTATTTTAGAACTAGTCATGCATATTTTCTAATCTTAGATCTAAATTATTTAATTTTAATTTTTTTAATTTTAGATTTGATCACATCTCATGTGATATTTAAAATCACTTATTTTTTAATTAAAATAAATTTAAAATCAGATCTAAATATTTTAGAACCTTGGCTCTGATACCAGTTGAAGGAAAATCATGATTTTCAAGATCAGGTTCGTTCAGATCTGATTGGATCAAGAAATATATTTCAAAAAAAATTTTTTTTGATCTAAATTAGATCTAAAATATTTCAAATCTAATTTTTACTATTTTAATAATTAAAATAAAATATAGATAAATTAAATTAGATTTAATTTATCTTGATGTAGGGTAATCCTATTACCCGTTGATGATCTTATAAGCAGCGGAAGGTTCTAGATCTAGCCACACAAGTGCCTGACCTCTATCAGTATTCACAAGACTGGATCTAGAGATTCTCTTCTTCTCTAACATGTCTTCAAAAATTAGATCTGAATATTATTTGGAGGATCTTCAAAATAGCTTTCGAAGATCAGCAGTTGTCCTTTGTAGCAGCGCTGCCTTCTAGCTTTCTATCGCCTTTCTCTCACCTAGATTGCACCAACTTAGATCCCAAACTTCTTTGGGCATGGAGAGTAGAGGGAGAATATGAGCTTGGCATGGAGGAGGAAGAGAGAGGCAGCCTTGGGGCGTGGGAATTCTATTGCATTTTGAGTTAGGCGTAGGGTCTTATTTATAGACTATGCATGATCCAACTCCTCTTCTTCCCAACCAATCACAACCCTTTATGAAACCAGATCTAAATCTGATTGATGGAAATAGAGTCTGTTGGATTCATCCTTAGATGGTGCCTAAGATCAGTCAAAGTTGGTTCTTAGGAGTCTAATTGGAATCCAAAAAGGAGATGGAGTCTCTATCCAACAGGAACTCCTGGGAGCCTCAAACTTGGGTGCATGCCACCCTTGGCGTGCACCCTCCTTCTTGCCAGTTTCTGGTAGGGGGACAAGCCTCCACTAGCTCTCCAATAGGTGTGTGACATGTGGATAGAAGTCAAAATTGTTAGATATATGTGCCCTAGAAGCCAGAATTGGCTGACACTTGTAATACACTTCTAGGGGCAAAATTGTAATTTTGACTATAATTTATAAAATGGGTTATTTTCTATCACACATATGTATTTAGTGTCTGTGATACATCCTTTGAGTTAATGGTAATGATAATTCATATTTTCAAGAGTTAAAAATTTAAGACATGAATAATCATTATTAACTCATAAACAGCTCCCGACCATCGGATCATCACGAGGATGGTGATTGATCCGGAAGGTTGGTGTATGATCGCTTCTCTTTAGTAGATGAGTCTTGAGTCTACAGTGTGGAGACACCGGAGTGAGAGTACAGGTACTCGTTAGAGAATGAGGGCACTGAGCGTGACCACCTCGAGTAGTCATTAGGAAGTCTACCTTCTCGTCAATGACTGACTCGATGCTGCAGTAGTGTGTCTGGTTCTTTGACCTGAGATGCATCGGCAGTTCACCTTGAGGGTGTTTATAGTTTGACTACACCATTACTCGGTCTCCTAGCCATATGGAACCCTGTATGGTAATGAGACTGTTGCTATCTCCAACATCGACATCATCAAAATATCTTTCGGGATCAAAACTTTTTTGATTCATACAATTATAATGATTGATCATCAAAATCATCCTAATTGCTCCTAAAATCTATTAGTGAAACATAGCAGTATATGGTGGCAATCCATCAAAACTAAAAATGAACCTCTCGGTATAGTTACCTATGTGATTGGGTTCTTCTATCTTGAGCTCCGATAGGATTGGGTTCTTCTATCTTGTCAAACAGTGATCTTGGACTGACTGCCGATCATGCATCTTAGCCTTAAAAAGTCATTTCGTGACTTGATATTTGGCTGCGCGACTCTGTTCACCAAACATCTCCTGCAGGTGAGCCAACATTTGGTGAGCAGTCCCGATATCTTCATGTTGGCGCTGGAGCTCATCAGACATTGAGCCCAACATATAGTATCTGGCCTTATTGTCTTCGTCAATCCATTTTTCCAGAGACGCTCTCTGTTCAGTGGATGGACGAGCTGTAAGTAGGAGGGTCCTGGTCCAAAACATGTGTTAACTTCTGAACCCAAACAATTTTGTAGTTCCTGAGCCAATCTTTATAATTGGGTCCAGTCAGTCTATGTGTGTCTAGGATACGTGCCAGTGGGTTGGACGCAGACATTTTTCTGTAGAGAGTCAAAGATTCTAGTTAGATACTATAATTTTGACTTGACCAATTTGTTTAGGGATTTTATTTTTAAATAAATTAGCTCTACTATTTCTCGAATCCCTACATCCTCTGTAGAGATGTGAAATCTCCACGATTGATGATTTCTAGTGGGTGGTGCGATCTCACAACTGATATCACCTCACCTAACAGTTATTGGTGATGGGTAGCCATGAGTGAACAACTCTTGTTCAATGATCTCTAATCATGGTGCACCCAAACTTGGTCTCTAATTCATGAATCTCACCGTATCGGAATATTGATCCACTCCTTAGTTAAGTCAGACCCACCATTTGCATAGACTGGGTTCCTAATTGGGTCTCTCACCGTATCCAGAATATTGAGCCCAACTCATCCTCCAGCCCATAGCATCCAATGCCTATATAGACATGGTTGCATCTTCCGGTGCAACTGAGCCACTGTATCCAGCCGAGAATAATCAACCCGGAGGCCCGCACGTCTACAATGGTGGAAGACCTCGGACTTATCTTTTCTTAGGGTGAATTGATTCAGGTCTCATTAACTAGATTGGTTAGTCATCAATTATGATACATCCTCGCCATGGGTCAGCTCGGATTATTGACCACCTCAGATCAGAACTGTGTCAACAGATATGGCCAGGTAAGTGAGACCGGTGGAAGGAATATGCCGTTAACTCGCACAAGAATGCATTCAGGTCGAGTAGCTTCCAATTAAAAACCAGTCGGTCGTCTGTGCCAAACTTACCTTAGACACCCAAATTGTTGAGTCAGAACCAATTGGGTTAGCCTACAATCCAGACTCTAACCTCTGAGCCTAATTAGGTCTTGCTTTGATCGTGACTCGTTCTTGACCAAGACTTAATCCTATTAGGTCTGGTCAATTTAAGCATTGTTAATCCATCAAACCACTCTTGATTCGGTTGGATCAAACCACTTAGACCTAATTGGCTACCCAAGCCCGAACCCAGTATTATGAATATGTCTTAGATCTGAAATTCTCATTTTAGACCTAATTAATATTCCATAAACTTAATTCTTAATTAAGTTGGGTTCATAAACAAAATATGCACAATAAATCCTAGGGTTCAGGTTCTAGGGTTTTGCAGAAAGTAAGTTTTGGATTTCTGATTAAGGACGAACACGCAGCACCCCTACACGTCATAAGAACACCCCATCGAATGGGAAGAGAGGGCCTTTAAACCCTTCTTCATTCTTATGACCGGACGGCCAAGAGGAACGCCTTAATCAGGAACATGTAAATCTACAAAACAGTTATAGATCTATATAATATATCTCATATACAAATTTAGATCTAATCAAGGCATATTTTGCATACATCTCATGTATCAAATCATGCATGTTTTCAGATCTATATTATCACATAATAATCTAAAAAATTAGATTTAAATTGATCTAATCAAAATAAATTCTAATCTAGACAATTATGTAGAACTATTCTACAACTAGTCTAGTCATGCATCTATCATATCTCATATGATATTTAAAATTAAATAATTTTTATTTGCTGTTTATCAGATATTATTATAACACTTATAGTATCAGAAAATAGTAAATAAGAAGATCTAAAATATGATTTAATCAGATTAAATCAAAGGCATGCAAAACTATTCTATAGAACTATTCTATTCTAGAACTAGTCATGCATATCTTCATGTTCTTAGATCCAAATCATTTAATTTTAATTTTTCTAATTTCAGATCTGATCACATATCATGTGACATCTAAAATCACTTTATTTTCTAATTAAAATAAAATTAAAATCAGATCTAAATAATTTTAGAACCATGGCTCTGATACCAGTTGAAGGGAAATCCTGATTTCCCGGTCTAGGTTTAGTCT
>QRFJ01001230.1:53576-80209 GCA_006176705.1 Cocos nucifera | reverse complement strand
TCTCGTTCAATTGAACTAGATCAGTTCTAATTTGATGATCTCTATCATAGACATCATCGAAATCCTTTCGTGGTCAGAACTCTTTTTGATTCGACAGCTAAATTGATCGATCATCAAAAATCATTCTAATTGCTCCCAAAATCACCAGTTACACTCACAGTATATGGTGGCAACCATCAGACTGAATGAACCTCTTGTGAGTACCTATGTGATTGTTCTTCTATCTTGAGCCCCGATCAGTTAGGGTTAAGGTGAAACTCGTCAAACCCTAGTCTCTGTCATATGATGTAATCATTCGATTCGAGTCCAATGTGAAAATCTAAATAGAAACTCTTTCTATTTATTTCACTCTTGCCATGGCCATGGGCTTCAGACTTGATTCTCATGATTATCATAGGGCTGCTCCTCTACCACCGAGGTAGATAGATCCCATCTTTGATCAATCCAGTCCTACAAAGAACATGTCACAGCCAACATACACGCTCAAAATTAAACCAAACTGAATCACACAAATAAGAGTTTGAGTCTAGATGTCATCAATTGAGCTAAGCCAGTTTGATTGATTTGGATTAGATCCAATCAGGTTCAAGGTAATCATGCTAGCACATGATTGAGCCTGACTTTCTCCTTTTGAAATCTTTCTGATTCATTGCTATCAAGTCAAATTTTATTTGACTCATTCTTATATTTTAAATGAATTTATTTTTATCTAACTAGAATAAGTTCAAATTAGATTAATTATAAAAATTAAATTCATTCATAGTCAAATTGGACTAGGATCAAAAGTTGACCTATTTAAGAGAATTAAGGGTCACTTAATTAGATACTTTTAGAAAATTCTCTAAAAATTATTTTGATCTAATTTTTGGATAAGTGATAGAGCATGAGTTTTTCATTGGGTGTACCAAATTTTGTGATTTTTGAAGATATCTGGACTAAGTTATGATAGAGTTTGATTTGGATCAAACTCTTGAGGAAAGAGTCCTAGGCGTAGTGGACTCTTCCTTATTTACTCATGCTGACACCTTTTTGAATCATTTTTGGTAAAAAAAAATAGATGATATCTGATGGATTTTTGTGTAGAATAAGTCTTAGAGTCCTAATGATAAAATAAATGAGTTATTTTGGTTAAAAGGGACTCTAAGTAGGCATTGGACATAAAAGCCTTTCTCACATCAAAGTGCATTCAATGCAAGAAATAATTTTCCATGCTCAAAGTCAGCCATCTCTGATATCCCACACCCCCTCTATCCTCTCTCTTCTTCTCTTCTACAAGTCTAAATAGTTAGGCACAAATCTGAGAAGAAGGTCCAAGATTTTTGGCACAAAATTCAGGATCTATGCGATGGTGTTCGTGTGATGGATGGGTTGCCTTCAAAAATAGTTTTGAAGGTTCTTTGGATCAGATCTAGATCTAATTTTTGGAGAAAAGGTTCATGAGAAGAACACATTTAGATCCTTCTAGAGTGGATACCGATAGAGTCCAGGTGCGTGCGTGGCTCCTTCCAAAATCTTAGCAATCAATAGGATCATTATAGGATAATTAGATTATCCAATCAGATACTTTAAATTAAATTTGATTTAATTTTAATTTTTAATTTTTAATTTTTAATATCAGATCATTATTATTATATTTGAGAACTCTTAGATTTAATCAAATTATTTAAGAATTTTTAAAAAAATTTCTAATATCTGATCAGATCTGCACGATCCTATGATGGAAAATAGTGTTTTTCCTTCAACTGGTATCAGAATTGCATTAGCAGTTCTTCAAATCTATCTTAGATCTAAATTTTATTTTATTTATGATCTAATATTAAAAGATTTTAGATTTCACATCAGATATGATTAGATCTAAAATCAAAAAATTAAAAATTAAATAAGTTAGATCTAATATGTATGAGATGCATGACTAGACTAGGTATAGAATAGTTCTATGTATTGTCTAGTAAGATCATGTATTTAATTTGATTAAATATAATTTTAGATCTATTTAATTTTTATTTTTTTAATATTATAATTATTATAATCAAATCTAAAAATAAAAAATAAAATTTTTAATTTTTGATTTATTCATATGAGATATGAAAGATGCATGCTTAGACTAGTCATAGAATCGTTCTATAAGATGTCTAAAATAGTTTTAATTTTGATATGATCAAATTTAAAATTTTATTTTTTAGATTTAATATGTGATATTTTAGATCTGAAAGTATGCATATTGATGATACATGAGATGTATGCAAGACATGTATTAGTTAGATTTTTTTATATATGATATGTGATCTAACTAATTTTGTAGTAAAAAATTATATTTCTGATTAAGGAGTTTTCCATGGCTGTCCGATCATAAGAACAAAGTAGGGTTTAATGATCCTCTCCTTTCATTTGATGGGGTGTTCTTATGGCATATAGAGATGCTGCGCATTCATCCTTAATCAAAAATCAAAACTTATTTTTCTGTAAAATCCTAAATTCTAAAACCCGAGGATTTCTATTACATGTTTTATTCATGCACCCAAAATTAATTAAGAATTAAGATTATGAAATTAATTAGATCTAAAATTATAAATTTTTAAATCTAAGATATCTTCATAAAATTGGGTTCGGGCTTGAGTAGCTTAATTAGGTCAATGGTTGATCAAATTGAATCAAGAGTTGGTTAGTTGGGATCGAAGAAAGCTTGATTTGACCAGTCTAATAGGATTAAGTCTGGATTAAGATCGAATCACATTGAGATGTGACTCAATCAAATCAAGACTTAATTTGGCTTCGTAGTTCGAGCTTAGATTGTAGGCTAATTCAATTGATTCTGATTCGATAATTTTATGTCTAAGATAAGTTTGGTAGATACGATCGACTAATTTTTAATTAGGAGCTACTCGATCTGAATGCATTCTTATTGAGTTAATGGCATATCCCTTCCATCGGTCTCACTTACCTGACCATTTGTGTCGATCCAATTCTGATTTGAGGTGGCTAACAATTTGAGCCAACCTATGCCACTAGGTTAGTCATAATTGTTATGACTAAGTCATGTCAAATTTAAAGAGACCTAAATTAAATCTTCCTAAAAAAATATTAAGTCTAAGGTCTTCCACCATTGTAGATGTGCGGGACCTTTTCGAGATTGATTGTTCTCGACTGAATATAGTGGTTCAGTTGTACCAAAAAGATGCAACCATATCTATTAGGCATTGGATGCTATAGGTTGGAGGATGGGTTGGGCTCAATATTTCAGATATGGTGAGGAACCCAATCAAGAATCCAATCTGTGCAAATGGTGGGTCTAACTTAACTAAGGAGTGGATCAATATTCTAGACATGGTGAGATTCATGAATTAGAGACCAAGTTTGGGTGCACCATAATTAGAGAATCATTGAACAAAAGTTGTCCACTTATCAGTTGATCCATCACCAATAACTGTTAGATGAGGTGGTGAGTCAATTGGTGGGACCACACCACCCACTAGAAATCTATAATCGTAGAGATTTTTGCATCTCTACCAAGAGAGTGTAGGGATCTAAGTAAATAGTGGGAGCCTAATTAATTTAAAAATAAAATTTTTAAATAAATTATTTAAGTCTAATTATAAAATTTAACTAAAAATTTTGACTCTCTATAGAAAAATATCTGCATCCAATCCACTAGCCTGTATCTTGGACACCCATAGACTGACCGGATCCAACTATAAGGATTGGCTCTAGAACTTCAAAATTATTTTGGATTTTGAGAAGTTGACTCATGTGTTGAAATAGGATCCTCCCATCTTACTAGCCCATCCATCTGCTGATCAGAGAACATCTCTCAAAAAGTGGATGGATGAAGATAACAAAACCAAGTATTATATGTTGGGCTCGATGTCTAATGAACTTTAGTGCCAACATAAAGATATTAAGACTAGCCACCAAATATTGGCTCACTTGTAAGAGTTGTTTGATGAACAGAGTCGTGCAGCCAAATATCAAGTTACTAAAAGACTTTTTAAGGCTAAAATGCATAATGAACAGTCAGTCCAAGATCATTATCTTATGATGATCAAGGACTTAGAAGAGCTTGAGAAGCTCAGTGTCAAGTTAGATCAAGATTTGCAGACTGACATAATTCTGCAATCCTTGACTGATGCATATGGTCAATTCATCATGAACTACCATATGCATAAACTTCAGAATACCTTGGCTGAGCTTATGAATATGCTGGTTACTACTAAGCTTTCCATGAAAAGTTCTAAAGGCTCAGTACTTACTGTAGAGTGGACTTCTTTCAAGAGAAAGTCTTTTAGAAAGAAGAAGAAGTCCGTGAAGAAGCAGAAGTTGAATGGTGAGAAGAAGAAGAAGACAAAGCCAAAGAAGAAGGCCGCTGACAAAGAAAAATATTTTCATTGCAACATTGATGGCTATTGGAAGTGGAACTACCCTCTTTACTTGGCCAGCCTAAAGAACAAGAAGAAGACAGGTCCTTCTGGAGGTATGCTCATTATAGAATCTAATCTTACGATTTCTTCTACATCCAGTTGGGTGCTTGAATTTGGTTCTAGTGCTCACTTATGCACTTCTATGCAGGATCTTGAGGATAGCAAGAGGCTTAGGGATGGTGAAATGATCCTACGCATCGAGAACAGAGCAAGAATTACTGCTATGACTATGAAAACCTACCCTTTGCAACTACCCTCAGGATAAGACTTAGTACTTAGAGACTATTTTTATGTACCTATAGCAAGCAAAAATTTGATTTCTATTTCATATTTAGCACAAGAAGGCTATGTAATTAGTTTTCTTAAGAACCATTATAATATTCTTTATGAAAGAAATAAAATTGTAAGTGGTTTCCTTATAAATGGTCTCTATCAGTTACATATTGATGTTTCTATTTTCAATATCGAGCAAAATGTGAATGCCATAGGATCCAAGTGACCTAGGGATAGTCTAAATGATAGGTATCTTTGGCACCTTAGGCTAGGTCATATAGCTGAAGATAGGATTAACAAATTAGAAAAATTTGGGCTATTGAGTCCATTGACTTCTGAGTCATATCCATTTTATGAATCAAGTCTTCATGGCAAAATGACCAAGCTTCCTTTTGTGAGACATGGGGAGAGGGCCACAGCCCTGCTTGCCCTAGTACATAATGATGTATGTAGCCCATTTGATATGCCAGCCAGGAATAATTACATCTACTTCATCATCTTTATCGATGATTTATCTTGGTTGGGTATGTGTATTTGATGTGATACAAGTCTGAAGCTTTTGAAAAATTTAAGAAATTCAGACTCAAAGTAGAAAAACAAATAGGAAAACCCATTAAGATTCTTCAATCAGATCGAGGAGGCAAATATCTTAGTCGAAAATTCCTAGACTATCTTAAGGACTATGGCATAGTCTCATAATGGACTCCACCTAGAATGCCTCAACTTAACGAAATTTTAGAATGGAGAAATTGGACCCTATTAGATATGGTTTGATCTATGATGAGCTTCACGGATCTTCTTGAGTTTCTTTGGAGACATAGTCTGTTGATCGCTATATATCTATTGAATAGGGTTCCATCTAAAATTGTTCCTACCACACCGTATGAGATATGGCATGGTAAAAAATCAAGTCTGAGTCATCTCAGAATTTGGAATTGTTCGGCCCATGTCAAGAGACAACAGATGGATAAATTAGAGTCTAGGTCCTTTAGAGCTTGATTTATCAGATATCCTAAAGAGTCATTAGGATATTTTTTCTATCTCCTGGAAGATCATAATCTGATTGTGAGTTGACATGCCATCTTTCTTGAAAAATAGTTTATTCAAGATAATGGCATCGAAAGATAGATTAGGCTCGAGGAGAAAGTCTCCCAAGAGCCACGAGCCAAGGAACCTATGGAACCCAATCAGATTAAGCCAGTCCAATCACTACCTCATCCACCTCATAGATCAGAAATGATTTTTCATCCTCCTGAAAGGTACTTAGGTACTATTTTAGAGAATGTAGAGAAAATTTTACTCATAGGAAAAGGGGTTCATGGTGATCATCCCAAAACATATGATGAGGCGATATCAGATATCGACTCCGAGAAATGTTTAGAGGCAATGAAGTCAGAGATTGACTCAATGCACTCGAACCAAGTCTGGACCTTGGTAGATTCATAGGTATAGTACCTATTGGGTGTAAATGGATCTTCAAGAGAAAGATAGGTGCCAATGGGAATGTAGAGACATTCAAAGCAAGGCTCATAGCAAAAGGATATAGTCAGCACAAAGGCATTGACTATCAAGATACTTTTTTGCCAGTAGCCATGCTCAAATTCATCCACACATTGCTTGCTATTATAGCCTATTTTGATTATGAAATTTGATAGATAGACATGAATAAAGCATTCTTAAATGGATATCTTGAGGAAGATATTTATATAGAACAACTGCTGGGTTTCACGTCCAGTGATACTGATCATAAAATCTGCAAGTTGTAAAGATCCATATATGGACTTAAGCAAGCATCTCAGAACTAGAATTCTCATTTGAATGGTGTGATCAAATCATTTGGATTCATCAAGAACGAAGAGGAGCTCTGTGTTTTCAAAAAGGTCAGTGGGAGCACTATTATCTTTCTCATACTATACGTGGATGAGATTCTCCTAATTGGAAATGATATTCCCATATTGACTACATTCAAAATGTAGTTGTCTAAAGAATTCTCCATGAAAGACCTAGCAGAGGCATCCTTTATTCTAGAAATTAATGTCTATAGAGATAGACCAAATAGGATGCTGGATCTCTCATAGAAAATGTACATAGAGGAGGTGCTAAAGAGGTTTAGCATGAAAAACTCCAAGAGGGAATTAGTGCCCTTCAGACATGGCATTCATCTCTCCAAAAAGATGTGTCCCAACACACCTGAGGAGATTGAATGCATGAGCAAGATCCCTTATGCTTCAACAATAGGAAGCCTCATGTATACCATGCTATGTACATGATCTGATATTGCCCATGCTGTGAGTGTCACGAGCAGGTATCAATCGAATCCATGTGAGGAGCACTAGACTTCTGTGAAATGTATCCTTAAGTACTTGAGAAGGACTAAGAATATATTTCTAGTCT
This sequence comes from Cocos nucifera, assembly GCA_006176705.1. Classification (NCBI taxonomy): domain Eukaryota; kingdom Viridiplantae; phylum Streptophyta; class Magnoliopsida; order Arecales; family Arecaceae; genus Cocos; species Cocos nucifera. The sequence continues at coordinate 73,127 of QRFJ01001230.1, read as the reverse complement.
TTGATAATGAAGAACTCCAGGTCCATGGATATATAGACTCGAATTTTATGTCCAATATAGATGATCGAAAGTCAACATCTGAAAGTCTATTTTTGTGCAATGGTGGTGTTGTCAGCTGAAAGAGTTCCAAGCAGACTATGATAGCAGATTTCACTATAGAAGCAGAGTACATCGCTACATCAAAAATTGCAAAGAAGGCATTCTGGTATAAGAAGTTTGCCGTAGAGCTCAGAGTGATGCCATCAGATACCATCCCTCTATACTGCAATAATAATGGCACCATAGCCCTAGCTAAGGAGTCGAGGTCTCATCAAAAATCTAAGCACATCGAGCGGTGATACCACCTCATCCGTAATTACTTCAAGAAGGGATACGTCGAGGTCAAGAGAGTCGACACTACAGATAATACGGTTGATCCATTGATAAAGCTAATGAACTAGTAGAAGATCAAAGTCCATCTTGAGAAGATGAAACTTAGATTTATAGCCAATTGGCTTTTGATCAAGTGGAAGTTTGTTAGATGTGTGCCCTAGAAGCCAAATTGGTTATCACTTGTAAAACACTTCTAAGAATAATTTTATAATTTTAATTATAAATTAATAAATATATTATTTTCTACCATAGTGTATATTTAAAAGTGTCTGTGATACATCCTTTGAGTTAATGGTAATGATAATTCATATTTTTAAGAGTTAAAAATTTAAGACATGAATTTTCATAATTAACTCATAAACTGCTTCCGACCGTAGGATCATCATAAGGATGGTGATCAATCTGAAAGGTTGGTATACGATCACTTTCTTAGGATAGATAAGTCTTGAGTCTATGGTGTAGAAATACTAGAGCGAGAGTATAGGTACTCGTTAGAGAATAAGGGCACTGAGCGTGACCACCTCAAGTAGTCATAAGGAAGTCTACCTTCTCATCAATGACTGACTCAATGCTGCAGTGTTGTATCTGGTTCTTTAACCTAAGGTACATTGGTAGTTCACCTTAAGGGTGTTATAGTTTGACTACACCATAACTTGATTTTCTAGCCATTTAAAATTCTGAGGTGTATGTTAGCTATAGCATGTTCATTGTAGGAATTAGATTGCACCAATAGAGGATCTATCTACCTCGGTAGATGAAGAGTAGCCCTATGATAATCATGAGATTGAGTCCATAAGCCCATGACCATGGCAAAGTAAAGATGATAGAAAGAGTTTCTATTAGATTTTCACATTGGACTCAAATCAAATGATTAATTCATATGACAGACATTGGGTTTGACGAGTTCACCTTAACCCTAATCCTGTCGGGGCTTAAGATAGAAGAACCCAATCACACAGGTAACTATGTTGAGAGGTTCGCTTTTAGTTCTGATGGATTGCCACCATATACTGCTAGATATCATTGGTGGATTTTAGGAGCAATTAGGATGATTTTGATGATCAATCATTCTAATTATATAAATTAGAAAAGTTCTGGTCCATCAAAAGATATTTTGATGATGTTGATGATGGAGATCGTGACATGTCCTATTATCATACAAAATTAAACTTAACTAGATCATACAAACAAGGGTTTGGATCTGTTTGTCATCAATTAAGCTAAGTCAGTTTGATTGATTTGGATTAGATCCAATCAGGTTCAAGGTAATCATGCTAGCACATGATTGAGCCTGACTTTCTCCTTCTAAAATCTTTCTAATTCATCACAACTGAGTCAAATTTGATTTAACTCATTCTTGTATTTTGAATGGATTTATTTTTATCTGACTAAAATAAGTTTGGATCAAATTAATTATAGAAATTAAATTCATTCATAGTCAAATTGGACTAGGATCAAAAGTTTATCTGTTTGAGAGAATTAAAAGTCACCTGATCAGATACTTCTAAAAATTTTTTTAGAAATTATTTTAATTCAATTTTTGGTTATGTGATAGAGCATGAGTTTTTCTTTGGGTGTACCAAATTTTGTAATTTTTGGAGGTATCTAGACTATGTTATGACATAAAAGCCTTTCTCACATCAAAGTGCATTCAATGCAAGAAATAATTTTCCATGCCCAAAGTCTGCCATCCCTGATATCCCACACCCCCTCTATCCTCTCTCTTCTTCTCTTCTAAAAGTCTAAAAGGTTAGGCACAAATCTAAGAAGAAGGTCCAAGATTTTTGGCATAATATTCAAGATCTACGTGATGGTATTTGTGTGACGGATGGGCTACCTTCAGAAATACTTTTGAAGATTCTTTGAATCAGATCCAGATCTGATTTTTGGAGAAAAGGTTCATGAGGAGTAAAAGTTTAGATCCTGCTTGAGTAGATACCAGTAGAGGCCAGGTGCATGCGTGGCTCCTTCCAGAACCTCAGAAATCAATAGGATCATTGCAGGATAATTAGATTACCCAATCAGGTACTTTAAATTAAATTTGATTTAATTTTAATTTTTAATTTTTAATATCAGATCACCATGATTAGATTTGATCAGTTTATTTAGAAATTTTTAGAAAAATTCCCCTCAGATCTACACGATCTAGTGGTGGAAAATAATATTTTTCCTTCAGACTCACCATTTAGAGTAAAGATATACCCCGACACGCTTCTACTATCATCATGGTCAGATTGAAAGCTGGATTCTATAAATTCCATCAATTTTAGATCTGACTCATCATAAACCAACTATTGATCCTTAGTATTTCTCAAATACCTAAGGATGGTTTTAACCACCTTCTAGTGATTTTCTCCAAGGTCAGACTGATACTACTTAATACTCCTAGTGAGTATGCCATGTCTGATCTCGTATATGTCATTGCATACATGATAGATCCTACTATTGAAGCATATGGGTTCTACTCATATGCTCTCTCTCTTTAGGAGTTGTCGGATAATCCTTTTTAGAGAGTGAAATTCCTTGACCTATCGGAAGATAGCCTTTTTTGGAATCCTCCATGCTGAACCTCTTCAGCATAGTTTCTATATACGTGGACTGGGATATACCAAGCATCCTTTTAGATCTATCTCTATAGATCTTTATCCCTAGGATGTAGGATGCTTCATCCAAGTCCTTCATGGAGAACTATGATAACAACCAAATTTTTATTTTCTGTAGTGCGGGGATGTCATTCTCGATTAAGAGAATGTCATCCACGTACAAAATAAGGAATACCACTGCTGGACCATTTATCCATTTGTAAATGCAGGGTTCTTCTCTATTCTTAACGAAGTCATATATTTTGACCACTTTATCAAAATGCATGTTCTAACTTCGAGATATTTGCTTCAATCCATAAATGGATCTCTGTAGCCTGCACACCTTGAACTCATTTATGGATGTGAACCTCTCAGGTTGTATCATATATACCTCTTCGATCAGCTCTCCATTTAGGAAAGCTATCTTCACATCCAACTGCCAGATCTCATAGTCCAGGTGGGCAGCTATTGCAAGTATTATCCGAATGGATTTGAGCATTGCCACTAGAGAGAATGTCTCGTTATAGTCAATACTATAACATTGACGATATCTCTTGGCAACCAAACGGACTTTACAGCTCTCCACCTTTCCGTCTGCACCTCTATTCTTTTTGAATACCCATTTATGCCTAATAAGTTTAATCCCTTTAGGTGGATCAACTAATATCCATACATCATTGACGACCATGGAATCCATTTTAGATCTTTTGGCTTCTAGCCATTTCTCAGAGTCTGATCTCTACATAGCATCCATGTAAGTGATCGGATCCTCATCATTCTCATCGAGTTCGATGGGATCACCATCCTGGACCAAGAACCCATAGTATCTATCCGGATGGCATGGTACTCTACCGGATAACCTTAATGGTGCGGTTCACTAGGCTTTGAATCTGATCTAATCAAATCTAACTCAGGTTCAGCATTTTGTGTCGGATTTTCTACCTGTTGAACTTCATCAAGTTCAACCTTAGATGCAATAGTTCTTTCACTAAGAAACTCATTTTTCAAAAAGGTTGCCCTAAGGCTGACGAACACCTTTTGTTCATCAGTATGATAGAAATAGTATCCTTTGATCTCTTTTGAGTATCCTATAAATATGCACTTATCAGACCTAGGTTCAAGTTTATCTGTAATTAACCGTTTGACAAAAGCTAAACAACCCCAGACCCTGAGGTGTAAAAGTGCTGGCTTACATCCTATCCATATCTCATATGGAGTTTTAACCATAGATTTACTTGGAACCCTATTTAAAAGATAGTAAGCCGATTGGAGTGCATATCCCCAGAGGGATATCGGCAAGCTGGCAAAATTCATCATGGATCGGACCATGTCTAGCAGAGTCTGATTCCTCCTTTCAAATACACCATTATACTATGGTGTTTTTGGAGGAGTCCATTGGGAGAGAATCTCATTATATCCTAAATATGTGAGAAACTCATCAAAAAGGTATTCCCCTCCTCAATTAGATCGAAGAGTTTTAATACTCTTTCTAGTTTATTTTTCTACTTCACTTCAAAATTGTTTGAACATTTCAAAAGATTCCAACTTATGTTTCATCAGATAGACATATCTATATCTGGATAGATCATCGGTGAAAGTAATGAAGTAGACATATCCACCTCTAGCACCTGTACTCATTGGTCCACATACATCAGTATGTACTAGACCTAAGAGCTCAGTAGCTCTCTCACCTTTTTTAGTAAAAGATGACTTGATCATTTTACCAAGAAGATAGGATTCATAGATTGGAAGTGATTCATAATCACTAAGTTCAAGAATATCCTCTTGTGCCAACCTGCTTATCCTATTCTTGTTTATATGACCTAGCGTACAGTTCCATAAGTAGATATCTATCACATTATCTAATCTAGGATGTTTGCTAGTTGAATAGACTGCATTAATAGGATGTAATAACATATATATACACCATTATTCAATTATCCATAGAAAGCAGTAATACCATTCATAATGACATTACAAACTCATTTCTTTATTAAAATTTCATAATTGATCATGGCCAAAAGGCCTACAGAAATGATATTTAAAATAAAATTAGAACAAAAATGATAATTACTAAAAACAACAGTATGAGATTCAAATACAAGTTTCAAAATTCCTAAAGCTAGAAGTGGAACTGATCTTCCATCTCCAACGTTCAAGAATCTTTTACATTGCTTGAATCTTCTACTGACCTACAATCTCTGCATTAAATTGCAAATATAATAAGGGCATCCGATATCCAATACCCAGTCAATAATATCATAAATAGAGAAATTACAAGCAGTTATCAAATAAATATCTTGCTCACCAATAGCTTGCTTCTTCCTCTGCCTATTCGGATCCAAAAAGGCAATGTACTTAGGATAGTTCCTCTTCCAATGCCCCAGCTTCTTGCAAAAGAAGCATTCAGCTTGACTCTTATCGAGCTTGATTTTTCTGGTCTGGCCCTACATAGATGTCTTAGCCTGAACTTGCACCTCCTTAGCCTTCTTCTTCTTGTTCTTCTTCTCTTTTCCAAAAGGCCAAGAACGAGAAGATGAACCTCTCACTAAGTTCACCGACTCCTTGTAGAGCTAGTGATCCTTCTCAAAGTTTTGAAGTAACCCTAGTAACTCGTGGTAGTCAACTTCAGGCTTTGACATTCTATAATGTATAACGAATGGGAGATAAGACTTGCGCAGTGAGTTTAGCATTGTATCTTTTCCAAGCTATTTGTAAAAGAGAAAGCCGAGCTTGCTCAAGCGCTCTATCAGCTCGATCATGTACAGTACATGATTAGTGATAGAAGCTCCATCCTACATTCTAGTGTTGAAGATGGTACAATTAGTCTTGTGCCTCTCCACATCATTAGGTGTGCCAAAGGAATCCTCCAACACTTGAAACATGTCCTTTGGCTAAGCCATCTCAAATCTACGACTGAATTCGTCACTCATTATGGACAGCATAATGCAACGCACCATAGTTCGATCACTGAGCCACTTCTGATAAGTGTCTCTAATAGTTCCACATGCATTTGCAACTAACTCCTCAGGTGCATCATCCGTTATCACATGTAGGATGCATTCATGCTCCAGGACAATCTTTAACTTTCGATACCAGCTACCAAAGTTGGATCCCACCAAACTATCATTATCTAACAATAATCAGAGCGATAGAAAAGTGGCCATATCTACACAAACAAAAATCATAACCTAATTAGTAATTGATTTATTAAACATAAAGATTTGGACTTTTAATCAAAAGGTTCTTCCACTATTTTATTCGAATTGATAGCCTCTGAAGGAAAAACCTATTTTCCTAACACAGGATCGTTTAGATCTGATTGGATCTGAAGAAATATTTTAAAAAATATTTTTTAAAATTTTAATTAGATTTAAAACTTCTCAGATCTAATCATAGAGATCTGATATTAAAATTTAAAAATAAAATTAAATCAAATTTAATTTCGAGTACCTGATTTGGTAATCTAATTATCCTATGATGATCCTATTGATTCTTGAGGTTATGGAAGAAGCCACGCACATGCCTGGCCTCTACCGATATCCACTCAGATAGGTTCTGAACATCTTCTTCTCATGAATCTTTTCTCTAGAAATTAGATCTAGATCTGATTTGAAAAGCCTTTAAAATGACTTCTGAGGGCACCCTGTTTGTCTCACAAACACCATCACGTAGATGCTGAATCTTGTGCCAAAAATCTTGGACCTTCAACTCAAATTTGTCCCTAACTTTTTAAGCATGAAAAATAGAGGGAGAGAGAGGACAAAAGGGGGCATGGATATCAGAGGAAAGGCTCCTTTGGGTGTGGAAAAAATAAATTACATTTAGGCAATTTTGTGAGAAGAGTTCTTATACTAGACATAGCGTCATAAAGAGTCTATTTTTGATCAAAAACCTTATTAATTCAACCATTGGGACACCTAGACCTAATCTCCATAAAAAACCCTAGATCTCATCTAGTTTTGATACTAAAAATCCATCTGAAAGGTGGTAGCATGAAAGGATAAGGAAGAGTCCATGTGCATCTAGGACTCTTTCCTCAAGAGTTTGATCCAAATCAAACTCTATCAAAACTTGCTCTAGGGACCTCCAAAAATCACAAAATTTTTCAAACCCAAAGTATAAATTATCTCCTATCACATCCAAAATTTAGAGCAAAATAATTTCTTAAAAAATTTCTAAAATTCTCTGATCATGTGACCCTCAATTCTCTCAATTGGGTCAACTATTGACCCTAGTCCAATTGCACTAGGAATGAATTTAATTTTCATAATTAATCTAATATGGACTTATTCCAGTTAGATGAAAATAAACTCATTCAAGATATAGAAATGAGTCAAATCAAATTTAACTCGACTGCAATGATTCAGAAAGATTATGGAAGGAGAAAGTCAGGCTTAATCATGTGCTAGCACGATTACCTTGAACCTGATTGGATCTAATCCAAATCAATCAAACTAGGTTAGCTCAATTGATGACATTCAGACCCAAAACCTTATTTGTGTGATCCAGTTAGGTTTAGTTCTATATGGTAATGAGACATGTCCTGATCTCCATCATCGACATCATCAAAACACCTTTCGATAAATCAAAACTTTTCTGAATCATACAATTAGAATGATCGGTCATCAAAATCATTTTAATTGCTCCCAAAATCCACTAGTGACTGTTAGATATATGTGCCCTAGAAGTCAGAATTGGTTGACACTTATAATACACTTCTAGGGGCAAAATTATAATTTTGACTAATATCAATAAAATGGGTCATTTTCTATCACATATGTGTATTTAGTGTCTGTGATACATCCTTTGAGTTAATGATAATGATAATTCATATTTTCAAGAGTTGAAAATTTAAGACATGAATAATCATTATTAACTCATAAAATGCTTCCAATCATAGGATCATCACGAGGATGGTGATTGATCCAGAAGGTTGGTGTACAATCGCTTCTCTTTAGTAGATGAATCTTGAGTCTACGGTGTGGAGACATCGGAGTGAGAGTACAGGTACTCATTAGAGAACGAGGGCACTGAGCGTGACCATCTCGAGTAGTCATTAGGGAGTCTACCTTCTCGTCAATGACTGACTCGATGCTGTAGTAGTGTGTCTGGTTCTTTGACCTGAGGTGCATCGGCAGTTCACCTTAAGGGTGTTATAGTTTGACTACACCATTACTCAGTCTCCTAGCCATATGGAACCCTGAGGTGTATGTTGGCTATAGCATGTTCATTGTAGGAACTGGATAGCATCAAGATGGAATCTATCTACCTCGGTGGTAGAGGAGCAGCCCTATGATGATCATGAGAATCAAGTCCAGAAGTCCATGGCCATGGCAGAGTGAAATAATAGAAAGAGTTTCTATTTAGATTTTCACATTGGACTTGAATCGAATGATTACATCATATGATAGAGACTAGGGTTTGATGAGTTCACCTTAACCCTAATCTGATCGGGGCTCAAGATAGAAGAACTTAATCACACAGGTAGCTACACCAAGAGGTTCGCATTTAGCTCTGATGGGTTGCCACCATATACTGCTAGGTGTCACTGGTGGATTTTGGGAGCAATTAGAATGATTTAGATGATCGATCATTCTAGCTGTTCGAATCAGAAGAGTTCTGATCCATTGAAAGGAGTTTTGATGATGTCGATGATAAAGATCATGACATATCCCATTATCATATAGAACCTGAATCTAACTGGGTCACACAAATAAGGGTTTGAATCTGGTGATTCATCAATTGATATAATCCAGTTCAATTGATCTGAATGAGATTCAATTAGGTTCAAGAAAATCATGCTTGCACTCAATTGAACCTAACGTTCTTCTTTTACTATCTTAAATAGTTGTCCTGACTGAGCCAAAGAAGTTTGTGCTCGATCAGAGGCCTTCATTTGGTCTGACTGGAGCTTGTCCAAGTCAAAAAAGATTGTCTTATTTTGTAAGACATTACCTGCCATTTTTGGTCACCTACCATTTCTCATCCTTTGACTTTGGTCAAAAGTTGACCTTTGACTGGTCAAACGTTGACCATTGACACTTTGACTTCTGTCCATGTGTCATGCACCTATTGGAGAGTTGGTGGGGGCCTATCCCCCTACTAGAACCTAGCAAGGAGGAGGGCGCACGCCACCATTGGTGTGTGCCCAAGTTGGAGGCGCCTAGGTGTCCCTGTTGGATAGGAACTCCATCTCTTTTTGAATTTCGATTAGAGTTCTCCTAAGAACCAACTTTGACTAGTCTTAGGCGCCCTCTAAGGAGAAATCCAGGGAACTCTATTCCCACCAATCAGATTTAGATCTGATTTCACAAAGAGTTGTGATTGGTTAGGAAGAAGAGGAGTTGGATCACAGACAGTCTATAAATAAGACCCTACGCCTAACTCAAATTAAGATTGGAAATTGAAATCCCACAACCCTAGGCTACCGCTCCCCTCTTCCTCCATGCCAAACCCACCTTCTCCCTCTCCTCTCCACGTCCAAAAGTGTTTTGGACCTTGGATGTTGCAATCCAGATGAGAGAAAGGTGACTGAAAGCTAGAAGGCTACGCTGCTGCAAAGGACAACTGCTGATCTTCAAAAGGAGTTTTGAAGATCCTCTAGATCAGATCCAGATCTGATTTTTGGAGATATGATAGAGAAAAAGAGGATCTCCAGATCTAGCCTAAGTAGATATTGGTAGAGGCTAGGTACTTGCATGGCTAGATCCAGAACCTTCCGCTGCTAACAGGATCATCATCGGGTAATAGGATTACCCACTTCAAGGTAAATTAAATTTAATTTAATTTATCTAATTTTATTTTAATTACTAAAATAATAAGAATTAGATCTAAAATATTCTAAATCTAATCTAGATTAAAAAGAAAAAAATTTTAACTATATCTCTTGATCTGATCAGATCTGAACGAACCTAGTTCGAAAAATCAGGATTTTCATTCAACTGATATAAGAGCCAAGGTTCTAAAAGTATTTAGATCTATTTTTAAATTTATTTTAATTAAAAAATAAGTAATTTTAAATGCCACATAAGATGTGATCAAATTTGAAATTAGAAAAAATTAAAATTAAATTATTTGGATCTAAGATTAAAAAATATGCATGACTAGTTCTAAAATAGAATAGTTCTATAGAACAATCTTGTATATTTTTAATTTAATTTGATTAAAATATATTTTAGATCTATTTATTTATTATTTTTTGATATTATAATGGTTATAATAATATCTAAAAAATAGTAAATAAAAATTATTTAATTTTAAACATCATATGAGATATTATTGATGCATGTCTAGACTAGTTGTAGAATAGTTCTACATAATTATCTAAATTAGAATTTATTTTGATTAGATCAATTTAAATCTAATTTTTTAGATTATTATAAGATAATTTAGATCTAAAAATATGCATGACTCGATACATAAAATGTATGCAAAATATACCATGATTAGATCTAATTTGTATATGAGATATATGATATAGATCTAAAATTATTTTGTAGTATTGCATGTTCCTGATTAAGGCGTTCCTCTTGGCCGTCCGATCATAAGAATGAAGGATTTAAAGTCCCTCTCCTTCCATCCGATGGGGTGTTCTTATGACGTGTAGGGATGCTATATGTTCATCCTTAATCAGAAATCTAAAACTTACTTTCTACAAAACCCTAGATACTGAAACCCTAAGATTTATTGTGCATATTTTATTCATGAACCCTACTTAATTAAAAATTAAGATTATAAAATATTAATTAGGGTCTAAAATTGAAAATTTTAGATCTAAGACATATTCATAATACTGGGTTCGGGCTTGGGTAGCTCAATTAGGTCTAAGCGGTTGATCAAACTAAATCAAGAGTTGGTTAGAGGGGATCAATAATGCTTAAATTGACTAGCCTAATAGGATTAAGTCTGGGTCAAGATCGAGTCACGATCAAGCAAGACCTAATTAGGCTCAGAGGTTAGAGTCTGGATTGTAGGCTAACCCAATTGGTTCTGACTCAATAATTTGGTGTCTAAGGTAAGTTTGGCACATACGACCGACAGATTTTTAATTGGAAGCTACTCGATCTGAATGCGTTCTTGTACGAGTTAATGGCATATTCCTTCCACTGATCTCACTTACCTGGCCATATCTGTTGACACAGTTCTGATCTGAGGTGATCAATAATCCGAGCTAACCCATGCCACTAGGTTAGTCATAATTATTATGACTATGACAAGTCTAGTTTAAAGAGACCTGAATCAATTCATCCTAAGAAAAGATTAAGTCTGAGGTCTTCCACCATTGTAGATGTGCCGGTCCTTTTCAGGGTTGATTGTTCTCGACTGGATACAGTGGCTCAGTTGCACTGAAAAGATGCAACCATGTCTATTAGGCATTGGATGCTATGGGCTGGAGGATGAGTTGGGCTCAATATTTTGGATACGGTGAGAGACTCAATTAGGAATCCAGTCTGTGCAAATGATGGGTCTGACTTAACTAAAGAGTGGATCAATATTTTGGATATGGTGAGATTTATGAATTAGAGATTTGGGTGCACCATGATTAAAGATTCATTGAACAAGAGTTGTTCACTCATTGGCTAACCCATCACCAATAACTGTTAGGTGAGGTGATGAGTTAGTTGGTGAGACCGCACTACCCATTAGAAATCATTAATCATGGAGATTTTTGCATCTCTACAGAGGGAGTGTAGGGATCCGAGAAAATAGTGGGAGCTAATTTATTTAAAAATAAAATTTCTAAATAAATTGGTCAAGTTATCATTATAGTATCTAACTAGAATCTTTGACTCTCTATAGGAAAATATCTGCGTCCAACCCATTGGCATGTATCCTAAACACACACAGGCTGACCGAATCCAATTATAAAGATTGGCTCAAAAACTACAAAATTATTTTGGGTTTCGAGAAGTTAACCCATGTATTGGACCAGGACCCTCCCACCTTACCAGCTCGTCCATCCACTGAACAGAGAGCGTCTCTGAAAAAATGGATAGACGAAGATAATAAGGCCAGATATTACATGTTGGGCTCGATGTCTGATGAGCTCCAACGCCAATATAAAGATATCGGGACTGCTCGTCAAATGTTAGCTCACTTGTAGGAGACGTTTGGTGAACAGAGTCGCGCAGCCAAGTATCAAGTCACGAAATGACTTTTTAAGGCTAAGATGCATGATGGGCAGTCAGTCCAAGATCACTGTCTAATGATGATCAAGGATATGAAAGAGCTTGAGAAGCTCGGTGTGAAGTTAGACTTGGATCTGCAAAATGATATTATTCTGCAATCCTTGACTGATGCATATGGGAAATTCATCATGAATTACCACATGCATAAACTTCAAAATTCCTTGGTCGAATTAATAAATATGTTGGTCACCGCTGAGCTTTCTATGAAAGATTCTAAAGGCTCAGTTCTTGCTATGGAATGGAGTTCTTCCAAAACAAAGTCTTATAGAAAGAAAAAAAGTCTATGAAAAAGTAGGTGGAAGGAGCAAAGAAGAAGAAGGCAGAGCCGAAGATGAAAGCCGCTGCCAAAGAAAAGTGTTTTCATTGCAACAGCGATGGCCACTGAAAGTAGAACTGCCCTACTTACCTGGCCACCCTGAAGAACAAGAAGGAAGGTCCTTCTGGAGGTATGCTCGTTATTGAGTCTAACCTTACGATTTCTTTTGCATCCAGTTGGGTGCTTGACTCTGGTTTTAGTGCTCATCTGTCACCTTCCATGTAGGATCTTGAGGATAGTAGGAGGCTGAGGGATGCAGACATGATCCTATGCATCGGTAATGGAGCAAGAGTTGCTACAGTGGTAGTGGGAACATACCCTCTTCGATTACCATCTGGTTTAAACTTAGTTTTGAAAGATGTTATTATGTGCCTGCAGCTAGCAGGAATTTGATTTCTGTTTCATGCTTAGCAAGAAGGCTATGTGATTACTTCTTTAAGGACCATTGTAACATTTTTTATGAAAGAAATAAAATTGCAAATGATTTCCTTATTAAAGATCTTTATCAGCTACATATTGATGTACCTGTTCTAACTATCGAGCAAAACGTGAATGCCAAACGACCTAGGGATAGTCCAAACGATAGGTATCTATGGCACCTAAGATTAGATCATATAGCAGAAGATAGGATCAACAAATTGGAGAAAAATAGGCTATTGAGTCCATTGACCTCTGAGTCATATCCAACTTGTGAATCTTGTCTCTAAAGCAAAATGACCAAACTTTCTTTTGTAGGACATAGGGAGCGGGCCACAGATCTCTTTGCCCTAGTACATACTGATGTGTGCAGCCCATTTGATGTGCCGACTAGAGGCAATTTTGTCTACTTCATTATCTTTATCGATGATCTATCTAGGTATGGGTATGTGTATCTTATGAGACACAAGTCTGAAGCTTTTGAAAAGTTCAAAGAATTTAGATATGAAGTAGAAAAATAAATTGAAAAACCCATTAAGGTTCTTCGATCAGATCAAGGAGGTGAATACCTTAGCTGGGAATTCCTAGACTATCTCAAGGATAATGGCATAGTCTCTCAATGGACTCCACCAAGAACACCTCAACTCAACGGGGTTTCAGAACGAAAAATTCAGACTCTATTGGATATGGTCCGATCTATGATGAGCTTCACAGACCTCCCTGATTTTCTTTGGAGACATTCATTATTAACTTCAATTTATTTACTGAATAGGGTTTCCTCTAAACGTTCCTACCACACCGTATGAGATATGGCACGGTAAGAAACCAAGTCTGAGTCATCTTAGAATTTGGGATTGTCCGACTCATGTTAAAAGACAACAAGCAGAAAAGTTAGAGTTTTAGTCCTCAGATCGATTCATAGGATATCCTAAAGAGTCATTAGGATACTATTTCTTACATTCCAGTAGACCAAATTGATTGTGAGTCGACATGCATCTTTCTTGAAAAAATAGTTTATTCAAGATAGCAGCATTAGAAAGCAGATTAAGCTTGATGAGAAAGTCTCACAAGTACAATGAGCTAAGGACTAATTGGAACCAAATCAGGTTGAGCCAATAAGAACACTACCTCCTCCATCTCATAGATTGAAAAGAAGTTTTCCATCCCCTGAAAGATACTTAGGTATTATTTTAGAGAAAGTAGAAAAAATATTCCTCATAGGTAATGGTGCTCATGATGATGATCCCGAAACCTACAACGAGGCGATATCAGATATCGACTCCGAGAAATGGCTAGAGCTAATGCAGTTGAAAATTGACTCATGCACTCAACCAAGTCTGGACCTTGGTAGAATCCACCAGAAGGTATAGTACCTATTGCGGTTAAATGATCTTCAAGAAAAGATGGTGCAGATGGAATGTGGAGACATTCAGGCTGACTAGTGGCAAAAGGTTATAGTCACGCGAAGCATTGACTATCAGGAATATCTTTTCCTCACCATGCTAAAATCATCCCACATTGCTTGCCCTTGCAGCCTATTTCGATTATGAAATATGGCAAATGTAACTAAAAGTTGATGGATATCTTGAGGAAGATATCATATATGAACAGCGCAAGTTCACATCCAGTGATACTGATCATAAGGTTTGCAGCCTGTAAAGATCCATATATGGACTTAAGCAAGCATCTCAAAGCTGGAAACACCCATTTCAATGATGTGATCAAAACATTTGGTTTCATCAAAAATGAAGAGGAAACCATGTGTCGTTTCAATAGATCGATGGAGAGCTGCTTCTTCTAGTATTGTATGTGGATGACATCTCCTTATTTGGGAATGATATTCCTATAATGACAACTATCAAATATGGCTTGTCCAAGGTTTCCCATGAAAAGACCTAGGTGAAGCATTCTTTAATCTAAGAATTAAGGTCTATAGGGATAGACCGAATAGGATGCTAAGACTTTCACAGAAGAAGTACTAAAGAGGTTTAGTATGGAAAACTCTAAGAGGGGATTAATATCCTTCAAACATGGTATTCATCTTTCCAAGAAGATGTGGCCTAGCACACCTGAGGAAATAGAATGCATGAGCAAGATCCCTTATGCTTCTGCAATAGGGAGCCTCATGTATGCCATGCTATGTGATGCGTGCTAATTTATAGCTATGGCAAGTGTACCAGTCGATCAAGTAATAAAGTGAATGAGTAGAATATCGTCCCTAGAGGATTGGAAAATAAGTACTGAAAAGCTCTTTCCTATGCTTTATTTAGAAGATCGATTTATGAGAATAAGAAATTAAAGAAAATAAAGAAAATAAAAAAATAATTAAAAGTTTTTAATTAAATAGAGAGAGTGTAAATTATTAGGGTTTTAAACTCAAGAGCAATGGATTACTAAGGCAATCGATTCACCAACTCAGTCGATACAATATTTAGATTTTTAGATTAATTTTATTTCATGTGACGGTGGAGTCTCCTAATTTATTCACTACCCTTTGGTCCCAAGCATAGCAAAACTATTAATATATTATTAATTATCCTTTGGTCAGGTGTAATTTAAATAAATATTAATGGCATTAGTTTTGTGAAACCCTCTAATTAAAATAACGCTGCATCCAAAGCGCACTAAATTCTCGCAATTACATATGAATTCTAATTTGATTCATTATAAGGTATATAATCAAGAAGCATTAACATAGATGTACTTGGTCCGTAACATCTATGTCATCAGATCAATTCAGAAGATAGCCAGTAATCTAAAAGCATTAAGATCAGTATTCTATTATACCCTCATGAATAAAATTTAAAAATCAAATCATACTGAATATTACATCAAAAGAGTGCCTACACCATAGCCTTAGTAAAAGAAAAATTAGTTCATGATAACAAATTCAAAAATAGCAAATAAAATAAAAAGTATAGAGAAATTAGACTGTTTGATTGCTGAAATTGATTGTCTGCTGCTCTTGATGTGGAGAACTTGGCGAAGATGAAGAGGCTCCTTGATCGATGTCTTAATCATCAAAAGAAATAATCAAAAACCCTTTTTTTTTATTTTTCACAAATCACTCTTCTCTTTCTACCTCTCTCCTCTCTCTTTCTCTCCCTCTTTTTCTCCCTCTCTCTCTATTTCTCTCTTTCTTCCCGTCTCTCTCTCTATCTCTCTCACTGATTCTTTTCATGACAACAAACTCTTTTTATAGATAAAGAGTTTGATTTCCCCCAAAATCCATCAAAAACTAGGTTTAAGACTCTCAAAACAACTCAAATTAAGATCTGGATAATTCTGGCCGTTAGATGTTGATCAAACGATCCAAAAATCACTCAAAAACCTCTTAAAATAACCCAGATCAAGTTGGATTTAATATCAGCCATTGGATCAACCGTTGGATCAAATTTGGGCCGTCCGATCGTGTTGAAAGAAGGCTTCTAATCTACAGTTTAACGTCGGAATGAATCTCAACCGTCGGATCTCAATCAGGAGCTGCAGATGCCGTCCATCAGCATCTTTTTTTCGGCCATCCGATCGAATTTTAGTGAATACCACCCGTTGGATCAGCCAGAATTCCCAAATTGCCCTCCGTGGACCATGTGCGAGTCCGATGTTGCAAGGACCACCGCGTTCTTCAGCCAATCAGAGCGCGCCTCTTACTGTGAAATTCCCAAATTGCCCTTCGAATCGTCCACCATGCACCACAAAAAATACTGACGTCAGCGTTGCATCGACAGTTTTTTTTTTTTTTTGAAATTTAATTTTGGGCTCGTTTGAAGGTCGTTTTGCCTGAAATTTATTTCATCTGAATCAAAAAAATAAGATCTTCACATTGGTGGCCTTCTTTCCTACATAAAATTAATAAAAATATCAATTTCTAATAAAATAGATTAATTTATTTTATAATTTAATACTTTTATTTAATATATTTTTATCACTTATCACACCCCCCAACTTAGTCATTGCTAGTCCCTTAGCAATGTTTTGTTTAATACCATGTTTCAATAAGATTATCCATCATAAAGATAAAATCTATGATTAAAGGTCAAAAAGTTTAGAAAATACTGCTAACTAAGCATTGAGTTTCAAAAGCAAATTTTTCAGTCAATATAATTAAAAACTTTCTTAGAGTACATCAAAGATCTATAGCACTTATGTTCGTGATGACTAACTTTAGTATTTCAGTATTAAAAGAATAAAAGTATCTTCTCTTATCACCTATTTTGGTCAATTGTCTATACATTCTTAATTTTATACTCATGAATTAAGGTAGCTTTCGCACTGCCCCTTTTTTTTTTGAAATTCAATTCTGGGCTCGTTTGAAGTCCATTTTGCCTGAAATTTATTTCATCTGAATTAGAAAAATAAGATCTTCACATTGGTGGTCTTCTTTCCTACATAAGATTAATAAAAGTATTAATTTCTAATAAAATAGATTAATTTATTTTATAATTTAATACTTTTATTAGTATATTTTTACCACTTATCACTATGTACACGACCTGATATAGCCCATGCTATAAGTGTCACAAGCAGATATCAGTCAAATCCAGGTGAAGAATATTGAACTTCTGTGAAATGTATCCTTAAGTACTTGAGAAGAACTAAGGATATGATGTTGGTCTTTGGTAACAGAGAACTCCAAGTCTAGGGATACACAGACTTGGATTTTATGTCCGATGTAGATGATCGAAAGTCGACATCTAGGAGTCTATTTATGTGTAATGGTGGTGTTGTCAGCTAAAAGAGTTTCAAGCAAATCGTGATAGCAGATTCCACCATAGAAGCAGAATATATTGCTGCATCAGAGGCCGCAAAGGAAGCATTCTGATACAAGAAGTTTGCTGCAGAAATTGGAATAATGCCATCAAATGCCATTCCTCTATACTACAACAACAATGGAGCCATAGCCCTTGCTAAGGAGCCAAGGTCTCACCAAAAATCTAAGCACATTGAGTGGCGATACCACCTCATCCACGATTACCTCGAGAAGGGTAACGTCGAGGTCAAGAGAGTTGACTCCACAGACAATGTGGCAAACCAGCTTACAAAGTCGTTGGACCAATAGAAGATCGAAGCCCACCTTGAGAAGATGGAACTTAGACTTGTAGCTAATTGGCTTTAGGATAAGTGGGAGATTGTTAGATATATGTGCCCTAGAAGCCAGAATTGGTTGACACTTGTAATACACTTCTAGGGGCAAAATTTTAATTTTGACTAATATCAATAAAATGGGTTATTTTCTATCACATATGTGTATTAAGTGTCTATGATACATCCTTTGAGTTAATGGTAATGATAATCATATTTTCAAGAGTTTGAAAATTTAAGACATGAATAATCATTATTAACTCATAAAATGCTCCCGACCATAGGATCATCACGAGGATGGTGATTGATCCGAAAGGTTGGCGTACAATCACTTCTCTTTAATAGATAAGTCTTCAGTCTACGGTGTGGAGACACCGAAGCGAGAGTACAGATACTCGTTAGAGAATGAG
Source organism: Cocos nucifera (assembly GCA_006176705.1). Lineage (NCBI taxonomy): Eukaryota > Viridiplantae > Streptophyta > Magnoliopsida > Arecales > Arecaceae > Cocos > Cocos nucifera. Next base: position 54,757 of record QRFJ01001230.1, on the reverse strand, counting down.
GGCATTGAGCTGACCATCTCGAGTAGTCATAGGGAGTCTACCTTCTCGTGAATGACTGACTCGATGCTGCAGTGTGCTAATGTTGTCTGGTTCTTTTGACTGAGGTGCATCGGCAGTTCACCTTGGGGTGTTATAGTTTGCCTACACCATTTACTCATCTCCTAGCCATATGGAACCCTGATGGTGTATGTTGTCTATAGAATGTTATTGTAAGGAACTGATAGCATCAAGATGGAATCTATCTTACCTCGGTGGTAGAGGAGCAGCCCTATGATGATCATGGAATCAAGTCCAGAAGTCCATGGCCATGGTAGAAGTAAAATAATAGAAAGATTTCTATTTAGATTTTTCACATTGGACTTGAATCGAATGATTACATCATATGATAGAGACTAGGGTTGACGAGTTTCACCTTAACCCTAATCTGATCGGGCTCAGAATAGAAGAACATAATCACATAAGTAGCTACACACCAAGAGGTTTGCATTCAGCTCTGATGGGTTGCCACCATATACTGCTAGTGTGTCACTGGTGGATTTTTGGAGCAATTAGAATATTTAGATGATCGATCATTCTAGCTGTTCGAATCAGAAGAGTTCTGATCCATCGAAAGGAGTTTCGATGATGTTGATGATAGAGATCATGACATATCCCATTATCATACAGAACTGAACCTAACTAGGTGACACAAACAAGGGTTTGAATCTGGTGATCATCAATTGAACTAATCAATTCAATTGATCTGAATGAGATTCAATTAGGTTCAAAGAAATCGTGCTAGCACTCAATTGAACCTAACGTTCTTATTTTACTATCATAAATAGTTATCCTGACTGAGCCAAAAGAGTTTATACTCGATTAGAGTTCTTCATTTGGTCTGACTGGAGCTTGTCCAAGTTAGAAATGGTTGTCTTATTCTATAAGACATTACCTGCCATTTTTGGTCACCTACCATTTCTCATCCTTTGACTTCGGTCAAAAGTTGACCTTTGACTAGTCAAACATTGACCATTGACACTTTGACTTTTGTCCATGTGTCATGCACCTATTGGAGAGCTGGTGGGGTCCTGTCCCCCTGCCAGAACCTAGCAAGGAGGAGGGCGCACGCCACCTTGGCGTGTGCCCAAGTTGGGAGGCGCCTGGAGCCCTATTGGATGGGACTCCATCTCCTTTTGATTTCG
>QRFJ01001230.1:0-53566 GCA_006176705.1 Cocos nucifera | reverse complement strand
TGTAATAGAAATATTTTTCTTTATCAGCGGCCTTCTTCTTCAGCTCTACCTTCTTCTTCTTCCCACCATCCATCTTCTGCTTCTTCACAGACTTCTTCTTCTTTCCAAAAGACTTTCTCTTGGAAGAAGTCCACTCCACAGCAAGTACTGAACCTTTAGAATCTTTCATAGAAAGCTCAGCAGTAACCAGCATATTCATAAATTCTACTAGAGTATTCTGTACTTTATGCATATGGTAGTTCATGATGAACTGCCCATATGCATCAGTCAAGGATTGCAAATTATATCAATGTGCAAATCATTGTCCAACTTGACACCGAGCTTCTCAAGCTCTTCTAAGTTTCTTGATCATCATTAGATAATGATCTTGGACTGACTGTTCATCACGCATTTGAGCCTTAAAAAGTCTTCTAGTGACTTGATATTTGGCTGCATGACTTTTTTTATCAAACAACTCTTGCAGGTGAGCCAACATTTGGTGGCTAGTCTTAATGTCTTCATGTTAGCACTGAAGCTCATCAGACATCAAGCCCAACATGTAATGCCTAACTTTGTTATCATCATCCATCCACTTCTCTAGAGACGCTTCTTGATCAGCGGATGGATGGGCTGGTAAAGTGGGTGTAGGAACTAGATCTAGGATTTCATAGGTAGATCTTAAAACTTTTTCAAGATCTTATAGCGAAAGACTTAAATAAATCTAAAATTTATTTAAATTATCATGTAAATACCTAGATCTCAGATCTATTATATGATCAAGATATGATATTAAACCAAAAATTAAAATTAAATAAGAAAAAAAAAGATTGATCAAATCAACCTAAATCTACACTACATCAAATGCAGATATGAAGTTTATAAATCATATTCATTACCTAAGCAAGTTTAAATGTTCTAACTTGTTGATCCAATCTTGGAAATGAAGTCATGAGCTGCATACATGCCCATTCTCTAGGAGTCATCCATACGAGCCTACGATCTCTGATCTGAAGTTCGATACAGGAAATCAGTACAGCATGCTAGTACTGTGCTGATCCTTCTTCGATGGTCAATCCGATGCTCCCTTCTTCAAAATTTGGACTCTCCAAAATATGAGAAGAAATATGAGAGTTTGCTGATTTGAGACTCTCTCAAAAAAAATGTAAAAAAAAGAAAAAAAGATTGAAAATAAAATAGACCTAGAAGAAGACCCTCTTCTTCTTCTCTTTTCTCTCACCTAGACACCTAGTTTGGTGCCCATGGAACCCCCATGCCTAAGGACCCTATTCCTCTAATTTTTACACACCCCAAACCTCTCCTAAAGCTCTATATTTTATAAAAAGATTAGAATAAAATTCATCCAATAAATAGGAAAAAAAAAGAGTCCAAGTTAGGTCAAATTCCTAGACTAGAAAAATCCAAACATGGAAAGTTGTTGGGGTGCCCAACTCTTGGGCTCCTCCTCCATAATTTTTGGCATGGACCAAAAAGAGAGGGCACAAAGAAAAAGTGATTATTTTTGAAAAATAAGAAAAGAATTAATTAAAAGAGGGGGCGGCACTCAAAAGAAGATGTTTTGGTTAATAAGGATAGAATCCTAAGCAAAACCAATTCCTCCTTTGACTTGGTCTTCCACCTAACTTTCAAATATAACTTGGAGGGAGAGAGGGGGCATGAAAATTAGGAAGAAAGAGATTTTCTATGAAAAATATCTAAAAAATAGGTAAGGAGGGCGTTGGGACTAAGGTGGCATAAGGAGATAGGGAGTCCTAGTCACACTAGGATTCCTATTTTAACTTGGTCAAATAAGATCTTTTAACCAAAAAAATCAAGATTAAACCAATCCAATTAAATAAGGTCCTAACTCATTTAAGGACTTAATTAAATTAGATTTAATTTTAATTTATTTTCTAATCAAATTAGAAAATTGGGTTAATCTAAGTCCCAATTAGACTAGGACTAGTTCTTTCTTGCAGTTGGCTTATCCAATAAACTAATTGAACTTGATCCAATCAAGCTCAAACTAAATTAATTAAATTATATTTAATTAAACTTAATCTCAGCCTATTGGCTTAATTAAATTAAGCTAATTAGCAATCCAATTGCTAATCGATCCTTCTGCAATACTTGCACTAGGTTAAACATCAATCGTATTGATTGTTTAACCGTAGAATGATTCTTAATCGTTGATCAATCATCCGATCAGATCATAAGCTCTAATATATTTGATCTCATATATCTGAACCTAAGCCGACAATATAAAAATAAATTTCTGTATCAATCGAAGTAACCATCTAGCAATGATATCCGATGGTCGGATAGGTCGAAGGTGTAGAACACCATCCTTAGAACCCATGTAGATATAGTTTCCATATAATTCATTCCCTTGATCATAATGCTCATAGGACACCTCAGAGTTCAACTGTCAACTCTGATCAGGTTGTCCATATTGTATTTCAAAATATCAAATCTATCTGATGGATTATCCTAGCCAAGATTTTGCTATATTGATGTACAGTGATACATTCTTCTCCAACTCTTGGAGTGGCCAATTCCATCTTAATCATACTCCAACTTTACAAGTACTTAACTATGCTCAGAAGTCTTTCATTGCTAAATTAAAAATTCAATTAGTTCGGTACCAAAGCACAGTAAGTTGCTTGCAAGTCACTGAGGTGATCTCAGGTCTAAAGGATACTTATACCTATATCCCATCAGAAATATTCTCGACAACAGAATGCTCTAGAGTTGGTCACGTTCAATGACGATGTACCCATACATCTCATCTATATGTCATACCAGTATCTCCACACATCTTGATTAAGAGGACAACCAACCTATTTGGCATGTAGCAACCTATGCTCGATAGATGCTGTCGTCCTAATTAACAGCCTATCATTTGGTTGTGAACAAATTTAAGAACTAATCGATAAATTCTCTCTTTATCAAAACTAAATAGTCCTAAGATCTTCATCACAACAATGGAATTCATTAGAAGATGTAAACTTATGATGAAAAGGATGTCAAAATATTTTTATTAATTAATAAATCAATTATAATTACAAAATAGCTCAATAGTCAATAGGATGATGATTGGCTTTAGGACATAATTTCCAACAGTGGGAGGGTCCTGTTCCAACACATGAGTCAACTTCCTAGAACCCAAAATAATTTTGAAGTTCCAAAGCCAATCCTTGAAGTTGGGTTTGGTCAGTCTATGGGTGTCTAGGATACGGGCTAGTGGGTTGGATGCAGACATTTTTCTATAGAGAGTCTAAGTTTTTAGTTAGATTTTAAAATTAGACTTAATCAATTTATTTAAAAATTTTATTTTTTTAAGCAAATTAGGCTTCCATTATTTTCTCGGATCCCTACACTCCTGGGATAGTGATGCGAAAATCTTCATAATCAATTGATTTTTAGTAGATGGTGCGGTCCCACCGACAGACTCACCATCTCACCAAATAGTTATTTATGATGGGTCAATTGATGAGTGGACAACTCTTATCCAATGATTCTCTAATCATGGTGCACCTAATCCTGGTCTCTAATTCATGAATCTCATCATGTCTGAAATATTGATCCACTCCTTAGTTAAGTCAGACCTACCATTTGCATGAATTGGATTTCTGATTGGATCCCTCACCGTATCCAGAATATTGAGTCCAACCCATCCTCCAACCCATAGTATCCAATGCCTAATAGACATGATTACATCTATCCGGTGCAACTAAACCACTATAACCAGTCGAGAACAATCAACCCTGGGAAGGGCCCGCACATTTACAATGGTGGAAGACCAATTGACTTAATCCTTTTTTAGAAAGATTCAATTTAGATCTCTTAGACTTGACTCAGTCATAATGGTTATGACAAGCCTAGTGGCATGGGTTAGCTCGAACTGTTAGCCACCTCAAATCAGAATGAGTTGACATAAATGAACAAATAAGTAAGACCAATGGAAGGGATATACCATTAACTCGATAAAAATGCATTCATATCGAGTAGCTCTTAATTAAAAATCAATCGATCGTATTTGCCAAACTTACCTTAGACACCAAATTGTTGAATCGAAACCAATTGGATTATCCTACAATCCATGCTTGAACCGCGGAGCCAAATTAGGTCTTAATTGGATCAATCACATATGGCTATGAGTCGACCTTGACCCAGACTTACAACTATTGGGCTGGTCAATTCTAGGCACTCTTGATCCCACCTAACCAACTCTTGATTCGGTTTGATCAACCGCTAGACCTAATTGAGCTATCCAAGCTCAAATCTAATTTTATAAAAATATCTTAGATCTAAAAATTCTCAATTTTAGATCTAATTTATTTCATAATCTTAATTCTTAATTAAGTTTGGGTTCATAAATAAAATACATGTATCAAAATTTTAGAATTTTAGGATCTAAAATTTTACAGAAAATAAGTTTTGATTTTTGATTAAGGATGAATGCGCAGCACCCCTACATGCCAAAAGAACACTTCATTGAATGGGAGGAGAGAGCCTTTAAACTCTATTTTGTTCTTATGATCGGACGGCCAAGAAAAATATCTTAATCAAAAATATAATTAAAACTATAAAACTAGTTAGATCTAGATCATATATCATATATATAATTAATGATCTAACTAATACATGTGAGGATTTTTGGTTCTCCCAAGCCTTGGGAGGCCACAGGAGGAGTCAGGGGGTTGGCTCCAAGGATTTTAGGGGCTTGGTTGGTGCTTCAAAGATCTGGGACACAAAATGAAGCAAGAAATCAAAGCCAAAGAATCAAAACTGCAGAAAGGAGTCTTTCTGCAGGTTAGCCAGCTCAGTCCAAAACTGGGTTGGCTAAGTCTTAGTGCATTGGCAAAATAGAGAGCTGCGCATTCAGGACTACTGGCATGACATAGAACTAGACTGGCTCAGTTTCAGACTGAGTCGACCTAGTAAAACTTAGCACTGAGCCAGCTCAATGCGCGGGCAGAGTTACGTGAGGGTCTATTTTAGGCTAGGGTTTGGGTTGATCCTAGGAGTCTTAAGGCCTGGTTTGAGAGGTCTTAAGATGGCTAATTCATGTATGGGTTGGATCTAGATCCAGAGGATGAGAGAATGGAAAATATGGGTGTACATGGGCTCGGTAAGTGCTTTCATATATTGGGTTAGCCAAGAGAGTTTTTGGTCAGGCCTAATGACTATGTATAAATACATAGATTGTATTAGAATTTTCAAGAGTTGAAATCAATACAGATCTTTTCTTCCTCAACTCTCTCTTCTTCTCTTCTCTCTAGAGTTAATGCCCCAGGGTTCTTGAAGAAGCCCTAGAGAAGGGGGCATCTCCCTCAAGCCTAAGGAGGGAGGCGCCCCATCATAGATCTAGGTGGAGGATCGGTGGTTTGCTGCCCATAGAGAATATCATAGGTTTCTTCAAATCCGTGCTAAAGATCAGGGGCTTTTGCAACATGGTATCAGTGCTTGTGATGTCAAGGATGATTGGCATTCGAGTGATATCATGGAACATCAATTGGTATCAGGGAGAGGTGATGCCAATTGATGTCTTACATCTTGTATCAAAGCCTGATAGTGCATGGAAGTGAAGGAGAAGTCGTACAAGGTGAAATCAGAAATCTGCATAAGAATTTCATGGTATGTCTCAAATCTATCTTTGTTATTGCTATGGTTTGGCCAACTGGGAGTAGCAGGCTGAAGGTGAAGGTTGAGAGGATTAACGGAAAGGGATTTTCCTAGGATGGAAGGATTTGGTGCATAATTTGCTGATCAATCTTGGTGGAAAGATCGGGGTGTATGATAGTTATATGACAGGCAGGGAGCGTTGGAGTGCTACAGTAGCACTTTCTTGGAGATGCAGGGCTAAGAGAGGCTCGACAATACAGCAGTCGAGGGAGGTATCTCAGTAGAGAGCATCAGGATTCTCTAAGAAGATGGGTAGTGTAAGGCTGTTGAAGAGAGGTTTTCCAAGGGATAATGATCGAAGGAAGGCTAAAGAAGTGACTATACATCCTTCGATATCTGAAAGGTGGGGAAGTAGTCGGAGATGTATTCAGTGGTTCAACTAGAGCATGGATTTGCGAAGCCTTAAGAGTGATGGAGATGGATGATCCATGGAGGTCCAGTAGGTTAGGACTGGACGGCTGTAAAGTGATATAGAGATGAGTCAAAAAGTGCTGGAGTGCTGCAGGAGCGCTTCCCTGGAGGCACATGGGCTGATAGAGGCTTGGTGGTGCAGCATTCAAGGAGTGTATCTCAATAGAGAGTGTCAGTGGTATCTCAGAGAGATCGGGTGCAGGTCTCAGGAAGAGCCAGGAGGACTCAAGGAGCGTCAGAAGGTCTCTAGCAGTCGAGAATATCATTGATCAAATTTCTTCTATAGGAGGACCAGGGAGAGTCATGGTTCAGGTGGAGGATGGTTTTCCGGGTGCAACTAAAGTGATGGCTGGTGTAGTGGCAGAAGAGAAGGACTAGGATGAAATTCTCTAGGATTCAGTCACTAGATTCAGAAGAGTTGGATGAGCTCTTGGGTTTCAGAGGTGACCGCGGATTGTGGAGGTATCCGAGATGGCTTTGAAGGGGTCCATGGAGTGCGGAGGGTTCAAAGGGGCAGCGACGGTGTTCAAGATGCAGCAGCAGGCTTAGCAGTGCAGCATTTAGTGGTTGGCCTCGAGGGACTCGATGATAGAGTCAACTTCTGCAGTATCAGATGGACTTTAGATATAGGTGAAGCTCTAGAGAGGTGGCTTCATAATTAGAGAGGAATTTGACATTAGTTCAGAGCAGAGGGGTGCAGGAGGATCGATATCCTAGCACCAGCACCTATGATGCATAGTTCCAGGTGGACCGACATGTGCAGAAGGACAGACGTAGTTCTAAGGAGACCATGTCAGGATTTGCAGCGAGTGCTAGTACAAGAATGTTGTGGGTTCTCCAGGAAAGTCTAGAAAAAGTGATGCAACTGCTAAGCAGAAGGAATCCTACAATTCTAGGATGGTGTCAAAAAGCAAGCATAGGTCTTCAGCAGTGGAGGCGGTCATCCAAAAGGCCTCAAGGGTGCACAGCAGCTGAAGAGGATTGGCAAAGGCAATGATTCCATAAAGGGTTGTTGAGTGCATAGGGACAGCGCAATCATGCAGGAGGGCATTGTCGAGGGATTTGCCAAGGCTTGGGTAACCAAGGTGGAGATAGGTACCCCTTGACTCCTTGTGGATATCCTATGAATGTCATCTTTTGAGATTTAGGATCCAATTTGCTCCTCTCAGTTGCCTCCACATGTGCATAGGCTATGCAACCGAAGACTTTCAAGTGGCCAAGCTCTACCTTCTTCTCACTCTAGACCTCTTCTAGAATGCCTCCATTTAGCTTATAATGAGGGGACCGGTGTCTTGGAGATCAACCCTTCAGCCAATCACGGCCTTGTCTACCATAGAGGCCAAGTATATTGGGATAATGAAGGCTAGAAAGGAAGCCCTTTGGCTTAGGAGGTTGATTAATGAGTTGGGGGTGGAGCAGAGCAAGGTTACACTATTCAGTGATAGTTAGAGTACTCTGTTGTTGGCACAGAACCCAGTCTATCATACGTGTACAAAGCATATAGACGTGAGGTACCACAAGATCAGAGAGCTGATGGAGAAAGGTGAAGTGGAATTGATGAAGGTCCATACCAAGCAGAATCAGTCTGATGCACTCATGAAGGTACTCCTCAGAGATAGCTTTTAGAGATGTGTGGCATGGATGGATCTATTGAGAAGAGATGAGTTCACAAGGACTTTGAAGCACCAACGTGGAGAATGTGAGCTCAGAAGTGGCACTCCCAAGTCTTGAAAATATGAGAAGATAGGTCATGGAAAGACGAAAATGAGCCAGAAGAAGAATCAGTCTGAATAGTAAAGTTTAGAAACTAGGCTGGCTCACTCTGAGACTAAATCAGCTCAGTTAGAAACTGGGTCAGCTCAGTCCAGGACTAGGTCGGCTAGGTCTCAAAGAAAAATCCAGACATAAAGCAGCATTTTCAGACTATTGGCATGGTACACAACTAGGTTGGCTCAGTCTGGGACTGAGCCAACCCAATCATAGGTTAGCTGGCTTAGTCTGAAATTAGCCAGCTTAATTTTTGTGGGTTATTATTTTGTGCACATGGGTTGTTTGGGTTTGGAGAGTTTTTCTATGAGCTTGGGCTTGACCCTTTGTAAAGTATATATACTGCAAATAGGTCAAGATTGTAAGAGTGCTGAAATATACTGAATAAAAGCTCTTTTCTTTCAAAAATCTCTTCTTCTCTTCTTCTATATTCCATGATTTATTTGATCATGCTTCCACAGAAATTTCTAAGAAGTACTTTCTTGTTGCTTGGCTAATCACCAACGGTCACACCGATCCATGTGGGAAGAGCGCATATTCCCAATAATGCATGCTTTGCATACATCTCATGTATCATCACTAAATTAAATATGCATATTTTTCAAATCTAAAATATCATATATAATATTTAAAAAATAGATTTAAATTTGATCATATCAAAATAAAACTATTCTAGATAATTTGTAGAACTATTCTATAACTAGTCTAAATATGCATCTTTTCATATCACATATGAATAAATCAAAAATTAAAAATTTTATTTTCTATTTTTTAGATCTGATTACAATAATTATAATATCAAAAAAATAGAAATTAAATAGATTTAAAATTATATTTAATCAAATTAACAACATGATTATACTAGACTACACATAAAACTATTCTATTCCCAATCTAGTCATGCATCTCATACAAATTAGATCTAAATAATTTAATTCTAATTTTTTAATTTTAGATCTAATCACATCTAATGTGACACCTAAAACTTTTTAATATCAAATAAGAAAAATAAAATTAGATCTAAAATAGATCTGAAGAACTGTAACCTGGCTCTGATACCAATTGATGGAAAAATCTATTTTCCCGATATAAGATCGATCAGATCTAATTGGATCTGAAGAAATATTTTTAATTTTTATAAAAAATTTTAATTAGACCTAATACTTCTCAGATCTGATCATAGAGATATAATATTAAAAATTAAAAATAAAATTAAATTAGATTTAATTTTAAGTACTTGATTTGGTAATCTAATTACTCTACGATGATCTTATTGATTCTTGAGGTTCTAGAAGGAGCAATGCACGCGCCTGGCCTCTACCAGTATTTACTAGGGTAGGATCTGAATGTCTTCTCCTTATGAATTTCTTCTCCAAAAATTAGATCTGGATGTGATTTTAAAAGTCTTCAAAATGACTTTTGAGGGCAGCCTGTTTGTCTCACGAACACTGTCGCGTAGATGCTGAATCTTATGTCAAAAACCTTGGACCTTCAACTCAGATTTATGCCTAACTTTTTAGGCATGTAGAAGAGAGGGAGAGAGAGGATAGAGGTGGTGTGGATATCAGCGGAAAGGCTCCTTTGGGTATGGAAAAAATAAATTATATTTAGGCAATTTGATGAGAAGAGTTCTTATACTAGACATAGCGCCATAAAGAGTCCCTTTTTGACCAAAAACCTTATTAATTCAATCATTGGGACTCCTAGACCTGATCTCCATGAAAATCCCCAGAACCCATCCAGTTTTAATGCCAAAAATCCATCTGGAAGGTGGCGGCATTAAAGGATAAGGAAGAGTCCATGTGCATCTAGGACTCTTCCCTCAAGAGTTTGATCCAAATCAAACTCTATCAAAACCTGGTCTAGGCACTCCAAAAATCACAAAATTTTTTACACTCAAAGTATAACTCGTCCTCTATCACATAACTACAAATTAGAGTAAAATAATTTTTATAGAAATTTCTAAAATTCTTTGATCATGTGACCCTCAATTCTCTCAATTGGGTCAACTATTGACCCTAGTCCAATTGCACTAGGAATGAATTTAATTTTCATAATTAATCTAACCTAGACTTGTTCCAGTCAGATGAAAATAAACTCATTCAAGATAAAAAAATGAGTCAAATCAAATTTGACTCGATTGTGATGAATTAGAAAGATTACAGAAGGAGAAAGTCAGGCTCAATTGTGTGCTAGCACGATTACCTTGAACCTGATTAGATCTAATCCAAATCAATCGAACTAGGTTAGCCCAATTGATGACATCCAAACCCAAATCCTTATTTGTTTGACCTAGTTAGGTTTAGTTCTCTATGGTAATGAGACATGTCGTGATCTCCATCATCGACATCATTGAAATACCTTTTGATGGACCAGAATTTTTCTGATTCATACAATTAGAATGATTGATCATCAAACTTATTCTAATTACTCCCAAAATCCACTAATGATACCTAGTAGTATATGGTGGCAACCCATCAGAACTGAAAGTGAACCTCTCGATATAGCTACCTATATGATTGGGTTCTTCCATCTTGAGCTCCGATAGGATTAGAGTTAAGGTGAACTCGTCAAACTCAATATCCATCATATAAATTAATCATTCAATTCGAGTCCTATGTGAAACCCTTTATAGAAACTTTTTTTATCATCTTCACTCTACCATGGCCATGGGCTTATGAACTCGATTCTTATGATCATCAATGGGCTACTCCTCATCTACCGAGGCAGATAGATCCCTTATTGGTGCAATCCAATTCCTACAATGAACGTACTATAGCCAACATACACCTCAAAGTTTTGAATGGCTAGGAGATCGAGTTATAATGTAGTCAAACTACAACACCCTCAAGGTGAATTGCCGATGCACCTCGGATCAAAGAACCAAACACACTACTACAATATCGAGCCAGTCATTGATGAGAAGGTAGACTTCCTTATGAATGCTCGAGGTGGTCACACTCAGTGCCCTCGTTCTCTAACAAGTACCTATATTCTCACTCTGGTGTCTCCACACCATAGACTCAAGACTCATCTACTTAAAGAAAGTGATCGTACACCAACCTTTCGGATCAATCACCATTCTCATGATGATCCTATAGTCGAAAGCAGTTTATAAGTTAATTATGAAAATTCATGTCTTAAATTTTCAACTCTTTAAAAATATGAATTGTCATTATCATTAACTCAAAGGATTATCACATACACTTTAAATACACACTATGATAGAAAATAATTATTTTATTAATTTATAATTAAAATTATAAAATTATTCTTAGAAGTGTATTACAAGTGTTAGCCAATCTAGCTTCAAGGGCACACATCTAATAGTCTTTACTTTCAATTCGAGGAATTATCCTAATTTCTTAGTGGATACTAGAATCCACATAGACTGCACACAAGTCCAACATTGGTTGGCCAACCCATGTGCATCTAAGGGTAGGTTCATAACCAATTGTTTCTCCAAATAACTTCTAGTAATTAAATTTTACCCCAGCCCCTGATCAGTTGGCTTTGGCCTTCTCAAAAAAGGGTCTAGTTAGGTCCAACCACTAACATGACTATACTTGGCCCATCCAACCAATGAATGATCAAGCCCAACTTTGGTTGGCCCACCTGACCATCATTTAGAAAGATGTATCTAAGAGATCATATAATGAATGATAATTCCATCAACCGATAAGCACCAGGCCTTTGGGCCTCCAATGATTATCCAACTAATGAACCCATTATCATCCACTTTAATGGGAGGCTATAATTCAGTTATCATATAACTATTTCATTGTAGGAATCTAATAATTTTAGAAAATTTAATTTAAAGATGAGAGAAGATCAGATGAACCAACTTATCATGATCCTTCCACTAACTTCACCAAGTCAGCTTAAAGAAGACCATTAATAGGCTGGTTTAGGAGTATCTAAATCAGTCAAACTGATTTATCTAGCTAATATGAGTCAGCTCGAATAGTCAAGTGATCCGATCAAAACATAATTTCACCAAGAGGCCAGGTAAGTTCGATCAGCAGGAGGGTCTGCCAAAGCTTGTCTTAGAGACCATCAGAAATGACCAGATAAGTGAACTGCCAATTAAAGACCACTGGTCTAGTTTACCTTAGACATCAATTGGTTTAATTAGTTTCAATTAAATCAACCTAACAGTTCATGCTATACCACGTAGCCAAGAATCAAGTCTATCTTGGGTCTCGTTAAAGATATGGACTTAATCAACTACAACTATTGTAATTGATCTAGAAAAGCCTTGATCTAATCTAAGATAATAATTGATTAGATTTAGTTAATTCTCTAATTAAGTCCATTCTTTAATCTAATCCTAGGTCTAATCCAATTAATGGACCTAATCCCCACTAACCCATTTAACCAAATGTGTTATGACTCGTATCTTAGGATCATCAATTTACAATCCTAGATCCTAATCAAATAACTTTTTAATTCTTAATTAAGTTTTGGACTGAGGGTTGGGATTCGACTTTTTAAAAATAATTTTCATGTTTATAAAATATTTTTACAATATGCTTCTACTAATCAAGTTACATGTTTGATTCATAATCAATATGCAAGTAAGAAGAGCATGAAACTACTTTAGATCTAATCTAAATAAGTTCATATAATTGAAATAATTTCAACATCAATCAATCATAAGTCAACTTAAATCAAATCTAACATATTTATGATAATTAAAATTAGATAAAATATTTTTAATTAGATCATAAAATCTCTTAGATCTAATCTAAAATTTTATGATCAAACTTTTAAATCAGCACGTACTAGGTAAACCTTTTTACTATAAGGGATAAACCTTACAGCAAAACGACCTTATAAGATCAGTCCGTGCAATCTAAAATTTTATTTTTAAATTTAAAACTTTTTTAAATAAATCATAAATAATATTAAATTATATCTAATAAATTTATGAATAATATTAGATCCATATGAACTAGAACAACCTTTGCACTGTAAGAGATAAACCTTATAGCAGGACAACCTTAAAGCGGTTCGTATGATCTAAAATTTTAATTTTAGATTTAAATATCAAATTATTAATTAGATATAATCCAAAACTAATCTAAGCATGCATCAATAATCATATAATAATTAACCTGGCTCTGATATAAATTAAAGTAACCAAATCTAAGATTTCTGGGCTAGATCTTGGAACTTTTTCTAGATTAGCAGCGGAAGACTCAAAATTAATCTAATTAATTCTAAATATCAAATAATTATTAGATCTAAGATCAAATTATATGATTATTGCATAAAATTTAAATCTAAAATCAAAAATAAATAAGAAGGAAAGGTTGATCACATCAACCTAGATCTACACTACATCTCATGCATGTATGAAAAAATAATAGATCAGATCTATTACTTGAGCGAATTAGACGTTCTAACTCGTTGATCTAGGCTTGAGGATAAAGTTGCAAGCCATACACACATCCGACCTCTAGGAGTCAGCCACACGAGCCCACGATCATAATTAGAAATTCAGATGCTGGAAATTAGTACAATATGCTAGTACTGCACTGATCTTTCTTCGACGATTGATCAGATGCCTTCTTTCTTCTAGATTAGACTCTTCCAAAGAGGAGAATGAGGAGAAGAGGTTTTATATGTAAGACACTCTCAAGAAACCCAAGGAAGAAGGAAGGGAAGAGATGAACACAGCAACCCTAGAAGAAGACCCTCTTCTTCTTCTCTTTGCTCTCACCTAGACACCTAGTCTTGTGTCCACTGAATCTCAATGCCTAGAGGTTCTCTCTCCCTAATTTTCACACACCTCAAAGCCCTCTCAAAGGTCCATAACTCACAAAAATTTTAAGTCAAAATTCATTCAAAATATATTAAAAAAAAAGAAGAGTTCTTATCTAGGTCAAATACTAGATAAGGAAAGGTCAAACAGGGCAAGTCAAGGGGTGCCCAACTCTTGGGCGCCCCCTCCATAGTTTTTGGCATGTACCAGCAAAGGAAAGGCACACAAGAAAAGGGGTTTCTCACATAGAATAATAGAGAAATTAATTAGGAGAGGGGGCGACACCTTTTGGGAAGAGTTTGGGTTTGTTAGGATTCTATCTCATAGAATCTAATATCAAAACAAACTCCTTTGACCTGATCTTCTACCCAATTATCATATGAGAGAGAGAGAGAGAGGAGGCCTATGTAAATATCAGGAAGAAAAGAATTTTTCATGAAAAATATCTAAAAAATAGGCATGGAGAGCGTTGGGACTAAGGTGGCGCAAGGAGGAATCCTAGTCTTACTAGGATTCTATCTATGACTTGATCAAAGTGGCTTCTTAAATCAAATTAAACCAAAACCAACTCAACCAAATAAAATTATGTTCTAATCTAATTAATGATTCAATTAAATCAAATTAAATTAAATTAAATTTTAATTTAATTTTTTAATCAAATTAGAAAATTAGATTGACCTAAGTCATAGTTAGACTAGGACTAGTTTTTTCTTGCACTTGACTTATCCAATAAGTCAATTGAACTTGATCCAATCAAGTCCAAACCAAATTTAATTAAATCATATTTAATTAAACTTAATCTTAACCCTTTAGCTTAATCAAATTAAGCTAATTAGTAATCAAATTGCTAATCAATCCTCCTACAATACTTGCACTAGGTTAAACATCAATCGTATTGATCGTTTAACCCTAGAACAATTCTCAATCATTGATCAACCATCTGATCAGATCATAAGCTCTAATGTGTGTGACCTCATAGGTCTAAACCTAAGTCAGTATCATAAGAATAAATTTCTATATCAATCAAAGTGATCATCTAGCAATGATATTCGATGGTCGGATAGGTCAAATGTGTAGAATACCATCCTTAGAACCCATGCGGATATGTTTCCATATAATTCATTCCCTTGACCAAAATGCTCGTAGGACATCTCAAAGTTCAACTATTAACTATGATCAGATTGTCCATATTATATTTTAAAATATCAAATCCATCTAATGGATTATCCTGACCAAGATTTTACTATATTGAAATACAGTGATACATTCTTATCTAACTCTTAGAGTGGTCAATTCTATCTTGATCATACACTGACTTTGCAAGCACTTGACTGTGCCTAGAAGCCTTTTGTTACTGAATTAGAAATTCAGTTAGTCCGGTACCAAAGCACAGTGAGTTGCTTGCAAGTCACTGAGGTGATCTCAGGTCTAAGGGACACTTATATCTATATCCCATCAGAGACATCCTCGACAGTAGAATGCTCTGGAGTTGGTCATGTTCAATGATGATGTACCCATACATCTCACCTATATGCCATACCAGTGTCTTCACACTCCTTGATTAAGAGAATAACCAACCTATATGGCATACAGCAACCTATACTCGATAGATGCTGTCATCCTATTTAACAGCCTATCATTTGGTTATGAATTAATTTAAGGACTAATCGATAAATCCTCTTTTTATCGAAACTAAATAGTCCTAAAAACTCATCACAAAAATTGAGTTCATTAGAAGATGAAGACTTGTGATGAATGTTAGATATATGTGCCCTAGAAGCCAGAATTGGCTGACACTTGTAATACACTTCTAGGGGCAAAATTGTAATTTTGACTAATATCAATAAAATGGGTTATTTTCTATCACATATGTGTATTTAGTGTTTGTGATACATCCTTTGAGTTAATGGTAATGATAATTCATATTTTCAAGAGTTGAAAATTTAAGACATGAATAATCATTATTAACTCATAAAATGCTCCCGACCATAGGATCATCACGAGGATGGTAATTGATCTGGAAGGTTAGTGTACAATCGCTTCTCTTTAGTAGATGAGTCTTGAGTCTATGGTGTGGAGACATCGGAGTGAGAGTATAGGTACTCATTAGAGAACGAGGGCACTGAGCGTGACCATCTCGAGTAGTCATTAGGGAGTCTACCTTCTCGTCAATGACTGACTCAATGCTGCAGTAGTGTGTCTGGTTCTTTAACCTAAGGTGCATCGATAGTTCACCCTGAGGGTGTTATAGTTTGACTACACCATTACTCAATCTCCTAGCCATATGGAATCCTGAGGTGTATGTTGGCTATAGCATATTCATTGTAGGAACTGGATAGCATCAAGATGAAATCTATCTACCTCGATGGTAGAGGAGCAGCCCTATGATGATCATAAGAATCAAGTTCAGAAGTCCATGGCCATGGTAGAGTAAAATAATAGAAAGAGTTTCTATTTAGATTTTCACATTGGACTTGAAATCAAATGATTACATCATATGATAGAGACTAGGGTTTGATGAGTTCACCTTAACCCTAATCTGATCGGAGCTCAAGATAGAAGAACTTAATCACATAGGTAGCTACACCAAGAGGTTCGCATTCAGCTCTGATCGGTTGCCACCATATACTGCTAGATGTCACTGGTGGATTTTGGGAGCAATTAGAATGATTTAGATGATCGATCATTCTAGCTGTTCGAATCAAAAGAGTTCTGATCCATCGAAAGGAGTTTCGATGATGTCGATGATAGAGATCATGACATATCCCATTACCATATAGAACTGAACCTAACTAGATCACACAAATAAGAATTTGAATTTGGAGATCATCAATTGAACTAATCCAGTTCAATTGATCTGAATGAGATTTAATTAGGTTCAAGAAAATCGTGCTAGCACTCGATTGAACCTAACGTTCTTCTTTTACTATCATAAATAGTTGTCCTGACTGAGCCAAAAGAGTTTGTGCTCATTTAGAGGCTTTCACTTTATCGAACTGGAGGTTGTCCAAGTTAGAAAAGGTTGTCTTATTTTGTAAGACATTACCTGCCATTTTTGGTCACCTGTCATTTCTCGTCTTTTGACTTTGGTCAAAAGTTGACCATTGACTGGTCAAATGTTGACCATTGATACTTTGACTTTTGTCCACGTGTCATGCATCTATTGGAGGGCTGGTGAGGGCTTGTCCCCCTACCATAACCAGGTAAGGAGGAGGGCGCACACCACCCTTGGTGTGTGCCCAAGCTGGAGGCACCCAGGAGTCCCTATTGGATAGGGACTCCATCTCCTTTTTGGATTCTGATTAGAGTTCTCCTAAGAATCAACTTTGACTGATCTTAGGTGCCATCTAAGGAGGAATCCAGGGTACTCTATTCCTATCAATCATATTTAGATCTGATTTCATAAAGGATTGTGATTGGTTGGGAAGAAGAGGAGTTGGATCATGCTTAGTCTATAAATAAGACCCTACGCCCAACTCAAAGAGCATCATAATTCTCCACACCCCAAGGTTGCTTCTCCTCTCCTCCTCTGTGCCAAAGCACCTTCTCCCTCTCCTCTCCACATCCAAAGAGGTTTGGATTCTTGGTTGGTGCAATCTAGATGAGAGAAAGGCAACTGAAAGCTAGAAGGCTGCGCTGCTGCAAAGGATGACTGTTGATCTTCGAAAGGTGTTTTGAAGATCCTCCAGATTAGATCCAAATTTAATTTTTGGAGATGTGATAGAGAAGAAGAGGATCTCCAGATCTAGCTCGAGTGGATATCGGTAGAGACTAGACACTTGCATGGCTAGATCCAGAATTTCTGCTGCTCATAGGATCATCATCGGGTAATAGGATTACCCACTTCAAAGTAAATTAAATTTAATTTAATTTATCTAATTTTATTTTAATTATTAAAATAATAAGAATCAAATCTAAAATATCTCAGATTTGATCTAGATCAAAGAAAAAAATTTTAAAATATATCTCTTGATCTGATCAGATCTGAACGAACCTAATCCAAAAAATCTGGATTTTTCTTCAATAAAAAATATGCTAAAGTATTTTATTTATCAATGATCAATTACATATACAAAGTAGCTCAACCATTAATAGGCTAATGACTAGCTTTTAGGACATAATTACTAATAATTTTTGCTCTTATTAAAATGAGGTTCTCCTCCTATTTCTAATAGGATCGTAGGAGCATAAAAGGGCCGTTGAAAGAATCTCTCTCCTCATCTGATCTTAAATATTTGAAGGTCTTCATCTGTGTCAGGATAAGGTTCTCTTTCTATTCCTGACATAGTTAGTTTTTGCTCTTATTCGGATGAGATTTTTCTTCTATTCTAACAAGATCGTAGGAACACAAAAGGGTCATTGAAAGGGCCTCTCCTCTCCAATCTTAAACAATCGAAGTGTGAAGATTTATGGTGCTCCCAAGCCTTAGGAGGCCACAGGAGGATTTAGGATGTCGACTTCGGAAGACTAGAAAGGGCATGAGTCCTACGGCTAGGATAGGAGTTTGTTAGATATGTGTGTCTTAGAAGTCAGATTGGCTGACACTCGTAATACACTTCTAAGGATAAAATTATAATTTTAATAATAAATAATAAAATAAATTATTTTCTATCATAGTGTGTGTTTGAAAGTGTCTGTGATACATCCCTTGAGTTAATGATAATGATAGTTCATATTTTTAAGAGTTGAAAATTTAAGACATGAATTTTCATTATTAACTCATAAAATGCTCCCAACCGTAGGATTATCATGAGGATGGTGATTGATCTGAAAGGTTGGTGTATGATCGTTTCTTTTGGATAGATGAATCTTGAGTCTACTATGTAGAGAAGGATTGATCCAGATCTAATTTTTGAAGGATTGATTAAGAAGAAGAAGATCTTCATATCATGCCCAAGTGAATATCGATAGAGGTCAGGCACTTGCATGACTACATCCAAAATCTCATGCAAACATCAGGATCATCAAAGAATAAATAGATTATTCAAAATAAAGATATAATTAAATTAGATTTAATTTTTATATTTATTTTTATTTTATTATCAGATCAATAAGATTAGATCTGAGGAATCTCATATTTGATTAGGATCTTAGAGGAAAAAATTTTTGAAATATCCTTCCTGATCCAATCAGATCTGAACGAACCTGATCCAAAAAATAATTTTTTTTCTTCAATTGGTATCAGAGCCAGGTTCCATAATTTATTAGATCTAATTTTAATTTATTTTTAATCTAATAATTAGATGATTTCAGATGTCACATTAAATATGATTAGATCTAAAATTAAAAAATTAAGAATTAAATAATCTAGATCTAACATATATGAGATGCATGACTATACTAGGAACAGAATTATTCTATATTTAGTCTATCATGATCATAATTTTAATTTAATTAATTATAATTTTTAGATCTATTTATTTACTATTTTTTGATATTATAAATATTATAATTAGATCTAAAAAGTAAAAAATAAATTTATTTAATTTGTTCATATGAGATATGATAGATGCATGTTTAGACTAGTTGTAGAATAATTCTACAAAATTTTCTAGAATAAATTATAATTTGATATGATCAAATTTAAATCTTATTTTTTAGATATTTATGAGATAATTTAGATCTAAAAACATGCATGATATGATACATGAGATGTATGAAAAACATATTTTTAGTTGGATTAATTTTTATATATGTGATATATGATGTAGATCTAACTAGTTTTGTAGATTTATCATATTTCTAATTAAGGCATTTCCCTTTGCCATCCGATCATAAGAATGAAGTAGTGTTTAAAGGCTCTCTCCTTCCATTCGATGGGATGTTCTTATGGTGTGTAGGGGTGCTGCATGTTCGACCTTAATCAAAAATCAAAACTTATTTTCTGCAAAATCCTAGATCCTGAAATCATAGAATTTTATATACATGTTTTGTTTATGAACCCTAAACTTAATTAAGAATTAAGATTATAAAATATGTTAGGTCTAAAATTTAAAATTTTTAGATCTAAGATATATTCATAAAATTGGATTTGGGCTTGGGTAGCTCAATTAGATCTAGCAGTTGATCAAATCGAATCAAAAGTTGGTTAGGTGGGATCAAGAGTACTTAAATTGACCAGCCTAATAGGATTAAGTCTAGGTCAAGGTCGAGTCATATAAGTGATCGATCAAGTTAAGACCTAATTAGGCTCAGTAGTTAGAGTCTGAATTATAGGCTAATCTGATTGATTCCGGCTCAACAATTTAGTCTCTAAGGTAAGTTTGGCAGATACTTTTAATTGGGAGCTACTCAACTCGAATGTGTTCTTGGCGAGTTAATGGCATATCCCTTCCATCGATCTCACTTACCTCACCATATTTATCGATCCAGTCCTGATCTAAGGTGGCTAATAATATAAGCTAACCCATGCCACTAGGTTAGTCATAATGGTTATGGCTATATCAAGTCAAGTTTAAAGAGACCTAAATCAAATCTTCCTAAGAAAAGATTAAGTCTAAGGTCTTCCACCATTGTAGATGTGCGGACCCTTCCCGGGGTTGATTGTTCTGACTGGTCATAGTGGTTCGATTGCATCAAAAGGATGTAACTATGTCTATTAGGCATTAGATGCTACGGACTAGAGGATAGATTGGACTCAATATTTTGGATATTATAAGAGACCCAATTAGAAATCCAATCTGTGTAAATAGTGGGTCTGACTTAATTAAAGAGTGGATCAATATTCTAGGCACTATGAGATTTATGAATTAGAGACCAAGTCTGGGTGCACCATGATTAGAGAATCATTGGACAAGAGTTGTTCACTCATTGACTAACCCATCATCAATAACTATTAGGTGAGGTGATGAGTCAGTTGGTGGGACTGCATCACCCACTAGAAATTAGTAGTCATGGAGATTTTTACATCTCTACAGAGGAAGTGTAGGGATCTAAGAAAATAGTAGGAGCTAATTTATTTAAAAATTAAATCTTTAAATAAATTGGTCAAGTCTTAATTACAAAATCAAACTAGAAACTTTGACCCTCTATAGGAAAAAGAAAAATATCTGCATCCAACCCACTAGCCTGTATCCTGGACACCCATAGATAGATCGAATCCAATTACAAGGATTGGCTCCAAAACTTCAAAATTATTTTGGATTCTAAAAAGTTGACTCATGTATTAGAGCAGAATCCCCCCACCTTACCAGCTCGTCCGTCCGCTGAACAAAGAGCGTCTCTTGATAAATGGATGGATGAAGATAATAAGACCAGATACTACATATTGGGCTCAATGTCTGATGAGCTTCAGCGCCAACATGAAGATATTAAGATTGTCCGCCAAATGTTGGCTCACCTGCAAGAGTTGTTTGGTGAACAGAGTCGCACAGCCAAATATCAGGTCACTAAATGACTATTTAAGGCTAAAATGCATGATGGATAGTCAGTCCAAGATCATTGTCTGATGATGATCAAGGACTTAGAAGAGCTTGAGAAGCTCAGAGTAAAGTTAGATCAGGATCTGTAGAATGATATAATTCTACAACTCTTGACTAATGCGTATGGGTAGTTCATCATGAACTACCATATGCATAAACTTCAGAATACTCTGGCCGAGCTTATGAATATGCTGGTTACTACTGAGCTTTCTATGAAAAGTTCTAAAGGCTCAGTACTTGCTATGAAATTGACTTCATTCAAGAAAAATTTTTTTGGAAAGAAGAAGAAGTCTGTAAAAAAGTAGAACGTGAAAGGTGGAAAGAAAAAGAAGGTAGAGCTGAAGAAGAAAGCCGCTGACAAAGAAAAGTATTTTCATTGTAATACTGATGGCCACTGAAGCGAAACTTCCCTACATACCTAGCCACCCTGAAGAATAAGAAGGAGACAGATCCTTCTAGAGGTATGCTCGTTATTGAATCTAACCTTACGATTTCTTTTGCATCCAATTGGATGCTTGACTCTAGTTCTAGTGCTCATTTGTGCACTTCTATGCAGGGTCTTGAGGATAGTAGGAGGCTGAGGAATGGTGAGATGATCCTATGCATCGAAAATGGAGCAAGGGTTGCTGTTGTGGCCATGGGAACCTACCATCTTCAACTACCATCTGGCTTAGATTTAGTACTTAAAGATTGTTATTATGTTCCTAGTGCAAGCAGGAATTTGATTTCTATCATGTTTAGCATAAGAAGGCTATATAATTAGTTTTCTTAAGGACCATTGTAATATTCTTTATGAAAAAAATAAAATTACAAGTGGTTTTCTTATTAACAGTCTCTACCAGTTACATATTGATGTATCTGTCTTTAATATCGAGCAAAATGTGAATACCATAAGATCAAAATGACCCAGGGATGGTCCAAACGATACATATCTGTGGCATCTAAGGCTAAGTCATATAGCAGAAGATAAGATTAGAGAAAATCAGACTATTGAGTTTGTTGACTTTCGAGTCATATCCAATTTATGAATCATATCTTCATGGCAAAATGACTGAGCTTTCTTTTATAGGACATGAGAAAAGAGTCATGAAACTACTTATCCTAGTACATTCTGATGTGTGCGGTCCATTTGATGTGTCGAGGTAACTTTGACTACTTCATAACCTTTACTGATGATTTATCTCAGTATGGGTATGTGTATCTTATGAGACACAAGTCTGAAGTCTATGAAAAGTTTAAGGAATTCAGACATGAAGTTGAAAAGCAAACTGAAAAACCAATTAAGATTCTTCGATTAGATCGAGGAGGTGAATATCTTAGTCAAGAATTTCTAGACTATCTTAAGCAAAATGGCATAATCTCTCAATGGACTCCACCTGGAATACCTCAACTCAATGGGGTTTCAGAATGGAGGAATCGGATCCTATTAGATATGGTTTGATCTATGATGAGCTTCACAGACCTCCCTAATTTTTTATGGAGATATAGCCTATTAACTGTTATATATTTATTGAATAGGATTCCCTCTAAAATCGTTCCTACTACACCATATGAGATATGGCATGGTAAGAAACTAAGTCTAAGTCATCTCAGAATTTGGGGTTGTCTAACTCATGTTAAAAGACAACAAGCGAACAAGTTAGACTATAGATCCTTTAGAGCTCGATTCATAGGATATCCTAAAGAGTCATTAGAATATTATTTCTACATTCCAGAAGACTACAATATGATTGTGAGTTGGCATGCCATCTTTCTTGAAAAATAGTTTATTCAAGATGGTGGCATTGGAAAGCAAATCAAGCTCGAGGAAAAAATCTCACAGGAGCAACGAGCTAAGGATCCTATGGAACCAAATCAGTTTAAGCCAATACAATCACTACCTCCTCCACCTCATAGATCAGAAAGGATTTTCCATGCTGAGAGGTACTTAGGTACTATTTCAGAGAAAGTAGAGAAAATGTTCCTCATAGGTAATGGGGTTCATGGTGATTTTCCTAAAACCTATGACGATGCAATATCGGATATCGACTTCGAGAAATGGTTAGAGACAATAAAGTCATAAATTGACTCATTGCACTCAAACCAAGTCTGGACCTTGGTAGATCCACCAGAAGGAATAATACCTATTGGATGTAAATAGATCTATAAGAGAAAGATTGGTGCAGATGAGAATGTAAGACATTCAAAACTAGATTAGTGGCAAAAGGGTATAGTCAGCACGAAGGAATTGACTATCAGGATACCTTTTCACCAGTAGCCATGCTAAAATCTATCCACACATTGCTTGTTGTTGCAGCCTATTTCAATTATGAAATATAACAAATGGACATGAAAATGATGTTCTTAAATGGACACCATGAGGAAAATATCTATATGGAACAGCCACTAGGTTTCACATCTAGTGATGTTGATCACAAAATATGCAAGCTGCAAAGGTCCATATATGAACTTAAATAAGTATCTCAGAGCTGGAATACTCATTTTAATAATATGATCAAATTATTTGATTTCATCAAGAATGAAGAGGAACCATGTATTTTCAAAAAGGTCAGTGGGAGCACTATTATCTTTCTTGTACTGTACGTGGATGATATCCTCCTTATTGAGAATAATATTTTCATATTGACCATAGTTAAAATGTGGTTATCTAAAGAATTCTCCATGAAAGACCTAGAAGAAGTATCTTTTATTCTAGAAATTAAGGTCTATAGAGATAGACCGAATATGATGCTAGGTCTTTCATAGAAGATGTACATAGAGGAAATGCTAAAGAGGTTTAGCATAAAAAACTCTAAGAGAGGATTGGTACCCTTCAGACATGGCATTCATCTCTCCAAGAAAATGTGTCCCAACACACCTGAGGAGATTGAATGCATGAGTAAGATCCCTTATGCTTCAGTAATAGGGAGCCTCATATATGCCATGTTATATACAAGACCTGATATAGCCCATGCTGTGAGTGTCACGAGCAGATATCAGTCGAATCCAGGTGAAGAATACTGGACTTCTATGAAATGTATCCTTAAATACTTGAGAAGAACTAAGGATATGATGTTGATTTTTGGTAATGGAGAACTCCAAGTTTAGGAATATACAGACTCAGATTTTATGTCCAATATAGATGATCGAAAGTTGACATCTGGGAGTCTATTTGTATGTAATGATGGTGCTGTCAGTTAAAAGAGTTTCAAGCAGATAGTGATAGCAGATTCTACCATGGAAGCAGAGTACATCACTGCATTAGAAGCTGCAAAGAAGGCATTTTGGTATAAGAAGTTTGCTGTAGAGATCGAAGTGATGCCATCGGATGTTATTCCTCTATACTATGATAATAATGGTGCAATAGCCCTTGCTAAGGAGCCAAGGTCTCACCAAAAATCCAAGCACATCGAGCGGCGATACCACCTCATCCGTGATTATCTTAAGAAAGGTTATGTCAAGGTTAAGAGAGTCGACTCTGCAGACAATGTGGTAGACCCACTTACAAAGCCATTGGGCCAATAGAAGATTGAAGCCCACCTTAAGAAGATGAGACTTAGATTTGTAGCCAATTGGCTTTAGGTCAAGTGGGAGTTTGTTAGATATGTATGCCCTAGAAGCTAGATTGGCTGACACTTATAATACATTTCTAAGGACAAAATTATAATTTTAACTATAAATAATAAAATAAGTTATTTTCTATCACAGTGTATGCTAGAAAGTGTCTGTGGTACATTCCTTGAGTTAACGATAATGATAGTTCATATTTTTAAGAGTTGAAAATTTAAGATATGAATTTTCATTATTAACTCATAAAATGCTTCCGACTGTAGGATCATCATGAGGATGGTGATTGATCTGAAAGGTTGGTGTACGATCGCTTCTTTTGGCTAGATGAATCTTGAGTCTACTATGTAGAGACACCGGAGTGAGAGTACAGGTACTCGTTAGAGAATGAGGGCATTGAGAGTGACCACCTCAAGCAGTCATGAGGAAGTCTACCTTCTCGTTGATGACTAACTTGAAGCTGTAGTGGTGTGTCTGATTCTTTGATCTGAGGTGCATCAGTAGTTCACCTTGAGGGTGTTATAGTTTGACTACACCATAACTCGATCTTGTAGCCATTCGAAATCCTGAGGTGTATGTTGGCTATAGCATGTTCATTGTAGGAATTGGATTGCACTAATACGGGATCTATCTACCTCGGTAGATGAGGAGTAGCCCTATAATGATCATGAGAATCAAGTCCATAAGCCCATGGCCATGGCAGAGTGAATTAATAGAAAGAGTTTCTATTAGGATTTTCACATTGAACTTAAATTGAATGATTAATTCATATGATGGATATTAGGATTTGACAAGATCACCTTAACCCTAATCTGGCCGAGGCTCAAGATAATGGAGCTTAATCACATAGGTAACTACACCAAGAGGTTTGCTTTTAGTTCTGATGGGTTGCCACCATATGCTGCTAGGTGTCACTAGTGGATTTTGGGAGCAATAGAATGATTTGGATGATTGATCATACTTGTTGTTTGAATCAGAAAAGTTCTGATCCATCAGAAGTTATTTCGATGATGTCAATGATAGAGATCGCGACATATCCTATTACCATATGGAACTAAATCTAACTAGATCATGCAAATAAGGATTTGGATCTGGATATCATCAATTGGATTAACCCAGTTCAATTAATTTGAATAAAATTTAATTAGGTTCAAGAAAATCGTGCTAGCATACGATTGAGCCTAATGTTCTCCTTTAACAATCATTAAAGCTTGTCTCGACTGAGTCAAATATGTTTGGGCTCACTCAAAAATCTTTACTTAGTCTAAATGGAGCTTGTCTGGTTAGAAAAGGATTGTCTTAATTTATGAGATAAATTTGAGAAAACATCTGCCATTTTTCATCACCTGCTAAATCTTATCTTCAGACATTGGTCAAATATTGACCCTGGACACTTAGACATTTATCCATGTGTCATGCACCCATAGGAGAGAACCTGAGGACTTATCCTCCTGCTAAAAGGTAGATAGGAACGGGGTGCATAAAAGATGGGGTCCTATATAGATGGGACTCTAGTTGTTTCAGGAAATTAAATTGTGTGGCACCAAGAAGACTTGTTTGACCAGTCTTGGCACCACCTAAGGAGAGTTTTGAGGGTCACTAATCTGATTGGATCAGATGATGTCATTCCATCAATCAGATTTAGATCTAATTCACTACTACAAAAATATAATATGGCGATACTTACTGTGGTAGTGATTTTTGAAACTGCTACCATAGCACCTACGACAGTAGTTAACGAAAATCACTGTCATAGATCGGACATATAGTAGCAGTTACAAAAAACCACTACCATAGGTCGACCTATAGCAGTGGTTCTTTGTAACTGCTGCCACAAGTCAGACCTATAGCAACGGTTAATTATAACCGCTATCATATTTTTTTCTTCTTTTTTAAATATTATATAATTTTAAAATTTAATGCCCATCTTTATCATTCATTATCTAAATAATTATCATTAGAGTATCATCACAAAAGGTCACCTCGATCCGATGGCCCTAGCTTCGTCGATCAAAAAAATTTGATTTCGATGATCATGAATGACGATGCGATGATCTGATAGATGGAGACCTCTGATGGATCTAAAAATCTACAACGATGATCTCGGTGATGTTTGTAGCATACTATCAAAGTTTTACTTCAATCGGATATCGTTATCTTGGTCAATTTAGTATAGGTTAGTTTCAACCGTTAAATGATAAACGATTGATCAAAAGACCAAACGGTGTCTGATTATGAGATAATTTTTTTTATAAAGGATCTTGGCTACTACTTTAATCATTTTTTATGATGGTGATTATAAAATTCAACTCGTGAGATGAAGAATGATCTAAAACTATACATCTTCTGATAATCATTCTGAAACTTCACTGGTTGTTATGCTCGTACTTTTGCAATATCTACTTAACATGAATAGTTTATACAAAAATAATTTAAATTTTACTATCATTGCCATATAAAATATTTAAAATTATAATAAAGATTATTTAACTAAAAAATTATCTCATAATTGGATGCCGTTTAATCCTTTGATCGCTTATTTCTAATTTAACAGTCGAAATCATTCCATACTAAATTGACCATGATAATGATATTTGATTAAAGTAAAACTTTGATAGTATGCTACAAAGATCATCAAGATCGTTGTTGTAGATTTTTGAATCTATCGAAGGTCTCCATCTATCAGATCATCGCATCATTATTCGTGATCATCGAAATCAAATTTTTTTGATCGATGAAGCTAGAGCCATCGGATTGAGGCGATCTTTTGCAATAATACTCTAATAATAATTATTTAGATAATGAATAATAAATATGGATATTAAATTTTAAAATTATATAATATTTAAAAAAATAAAAAAAAAATATTTTTTACCTATGGCAGCGGTTATCAAAAATCACTGCTATAGATTAGATCTATGATAGCGATTTTAGGTAACTACTGCCATAGATTTATGGCAATAATTATCGTAGATAACCAATGCCATAGATCTATGGCAGCGATTCGATAACCGCTGTCGTAGATCTATGGCAGTACTTCGATAACCACTGTCATAGGTTAGGTTAAAAATTTTCAAATTTTTTCTTTCCTTCCATGCATGCTAAATCTCTCTCACTCTCTCCTCCCCCTCCTCTTCATCGTCAGTAAGGCTCCTTCCTCCCAACCAATGTCGTCCCTCCTCCCCCCCGACCGGCATCACCCCTCCCCCTCCCGACCGGCATCGCCCCTCCTCCCCTCGGTCGACGTCGATCCCCTCGGCTGGCGCCACCCTCCTTCACCCTTCCTCTCCGACCCCCATCCCAGACCACCCCTCCCCGCCACCTACCACCCCCCCATCCAACCCCCAAACCCTCCATCTGACCCTCCCTCGGCCTCCAGCGAAACCCCCCCTCCGACAAACCCCCATCCGACCCTTCCTCGGCCCCCCACGAAACTCTTCCTCCAGTGAACCCCCTTCCACCCTCGCTCAGCCCCCCACGAAACCCCACCCCAACCCTCCATCTGACCCTCCCTCGGTCCTAGCAAACCCCATCCGACCCTCCTTTGACTCCCTTGAAACCCCACCCCCCCACCACCACCATCATCATGACCCTTCCTCGATCGAGTGCGAAGCCTCCTTCGACCTCCTATCACTGTGCCCACCTCCCCCTGGCCCCCCATCCTCGGCCACCCCTGCTCTCTCTCCTTTTCCTCTTTTTCTCTCTTCTCTATCTCACTATCTTGCCTTTATTTTGTATGTTACCTCTAGTGCCATCGTCCTCCTTTAGCGTCATCATCGGCGACCCTCGGAGCTTTCAAGGTGACCCACTATAGCCATAAGTATATTTTTTTTAATTTTATAGTATTATTTATTAATCATATATATTTACAATAATTTATAAAATATTTATAATAAATATTATAAATATTTATTATAAATATTATAATTATCTGCATATCATAGATTTTGGGTCATGCCATGGTGGTAGCCTTGGGCCGTGCCATGTTGATGGCTGTGGACTAGATCTATCAATGGGTTGGATTCAGATCAAAATCTGAATATTCAGATCCAAACCTAATTTTAATTACTAGTACTGGATCCAAATCTAAATACCCAATGGGTCTATACTTGAGAGAGGAAGGGAGGGATCCGATCTCGCCGCCATCATTGGGACGGAGGGGGTCCGACCTCGCCGCCATCATTGGGAGGGAGGGGGTCCGGCCTCGTCGACATCACTGAGAGGGATGGGGTCCGACCTTGCCGACGAGGGAGATCAAAAGAGTGAGAGAGGGAGGGATGGGGTTCGACCATGTCGGCGAGGAAGATCGAGAGAGGGAGAGAGGAAGATCGAGAGATGGAAAAGCTAGGAGGGAGGGGTTCGGCCTCGCCGCCATTGCTAGTAAGAGAGATCGAGAGAGGGAGAGAGGGAGTGATCGAGGAGATGGCACACAGCTAAGCTAACTTGGATATGCAGCCGAGCCGACTCAGGCCATGATCGAGCCGATTGAGGGAGGACCCTAGTCAGATGTCTTAGGCACGGAGCCAGCTATCTCAAGCATGGAGCCGACTCAGCTTCTGAGTGAATAAAATTTGATATGTTACGATGTTATATTGATTAATGTTCATTAACATTGCAGGTCACGATGGCACCAAAATGCCAACTAGCTTTCACCCCTGCCTCTCGGTGGGTTATGCATAGTTTAGCATCTGAGGAGCAGTCGGAGCATACTCCATCCACCTCGACATCGGCTGCTCAGGGATCTTCACCATCGGCATCTACTCTACCGATGGTATCTACTCTACCGACAGCTGAGCCACTACCATCGTAGGCATCTGAGTGTACATTTTTATTATATTAGCATAACTTTTTTTTTATGTTGTATTTGTACACTTATATATTTACATAATGTATTTGCATTGCAGGTGCATCATCCAGCCAGACATTTCATGGTCCCACACGTATGGCACACGTGTAGAATCGCTAGCATCAAGTGATGGTGCAATATGATGCAGAGGAGATGCCGGTAGGGGAGACCGTGCGGGAGTTGCATTCCTTTTTTGGAGTGCTTGTGAGGCGGTCGGATATCATTTTCATAGAGCCCAAAGACTAGCATTTGATGGATGATGCCATCAGAGATCGGGTATGAAAGAAGATATGGATAAGTACGCACATCTTAATTATATTTATGTATTTTATATATTTACACTATATATATTTGATTAGAATAATTTTGTAACTGATTTTTGATAAATTTGTGCAGAGGAGGTATGACTTCCTCGATCATGAGAGGGCTCGAGATGCCTGACTGAAGAAGATCGAGAAGTTGTACCGGGGTTATAAGGTCAAGCTCTATAAATAATGGCTTGAGCACTGATGAGACACTCCAGAGGAGCTTATTTCCTGGATACAGGACTGTCCTCTGAGTCAGTGGGAGAGGATGGTTAGACACTAGAGGAGCCAAGAGTTCGAGGTAAAATTTTTAATTTTTAAATTTTTTAATATACTTAAAGTTTTATTTAAGTATTTTTTAAATATTTATTATTTATTTGAATACTTGTTAGGCTACCTTCCATCAGAACCAGGAGAATCATGCAGCCCAGAAGTATACACACTCTCTAGGCCGCGAGTCTATGGCCAGTCATGTGCATAGAGAGGTAATTAATTTTAAATCTTAGTAGATAAATTAAATTCATATTTTTTATCATCTTTCTGATAAATTTATTCTTTATTATAGCTGATGAGAGATGGAATGATGTTCAGTCATAGCAAGATCTTCCAATCCAGCCGTACGAACAAGAAGGACAGACCGACGAATGTCGTGATCGGGCATATTTTTATAAGTATTAAATATATTAATATATATAATTAGTATTATAGTATTTTTTAAAAAAAATTATTTTAATTTATAATTATAGGATCAGTTAGATGCGCTCGCGAGCGAGGGCCCGAATACCTCTGAGCTCCATGACCATCTATCTCAGGGCTTACGGCTTGAGCACTCTGGGAGGATCCGATGCAGGCCCAGACACGCATCGATAAGCTATTGGTCCAAGGCGACCATCTCCTCATAGACTTTCAGTGTCATCAATCGGGAGGAGCTTAAGGAGGCGTTGGCATGGGCAGATCATGCTGTGATGCGGGCAATCGAGCTGAGGAGCGCACATCTCATCTAGAGGGCATCGTGAGAGACATGATGTCGATGCTCAGCATGCATTTTGGAGTCACGAGCTTCAAAAATATGTTGGCCTGCATTCCAGCTTCAGCTCTAGTTCTGGCTCTAGCTCCAGCTCTGGCTCCAGCTTCGACTCTCGATGATGACGATGATGTAGATTTAGAAGACTTTTGATGTATTTTATTTTTTAAAAAAATATTATAATAAATTTTATTTGGTAATAAAATTTTAGCATTTTAGAATAATTTTTATGTTTATTATATTTTTTATGTTATATATCTATATTTATCAAATAAAATATATAAAAAAATAAAAATTTTATTTTTTTTAATTATTCAAGATCTACAGCAGTGATTTTATAACCACTGCTATATTACCTATGGTAGCAGTTATGTAATATATTATCAATGGTAGCGGTTTTATAAGAAACTACTGCTATATTACCATGGCAGTGATTATGTAATCATTGCCATAAGATATCTATAGCAGTGGTTACATAATTGCTGCAATAGGTCGATCTCTTGCATCGGTTTATAAACTGCTGCAATAGGCCATCTATGACAGCGGTTCTAACAACCGCTGCCATAGAGCAATGGCGATGCCATAGTAGCAGTGGTTATAAAATCACTGCCATAGCCTATGATAGCAGTTTTTTGAGCTACGATAGTAGTTACAAACTGCTGTCGTAGCCCTTTATTATAGTAATGATTGCACAAAGGATCGTGATTGGCCAAAATGATGTGGCACTGCATGGTGCAGCAAGGTCTATATAAATCCTGTTTGCGCCTAGAATTCAATTTTTCTATCTTTAGCCCATAACA
Organism: Cocos nucifera; assembly: GCA_006176705.1. Taxonomy (NCBI): domain Eukaryota; kingdom Viridiplantae; phylum Streptophyta; class Magnoliopsida; order Arecales; family Arecaceae; genus Cocos; species Cocos nucifera. The sequence goes on along the minus strand of QRFJ01001230.1, from coordinate 22,015 downwards.
CATAGCCCCTCTCCCTCCTTCTCCATGCCACCCTTTGGTCCTCTCTCTCCTCTCCATGCCCAAGGGACTTTGGGCATGAAGAAAGTGCAATCCAAGTGAAAGGCACCAGGAAAGGAAAACGACAGCCTGCTACAAGAGACAATGGCTATTCCTCAAAAGCCATTTTGAAGATCTTTAAGATCTTATCTAGATCTAATTTTTGGAAGATTGATTGAGAAGGAGAAGATCTTCGGATCCTGCCTGAGTGGATATTGGTAGAGGCTAGGTACTTGCATGGCTACATCCAGAACCGCAGGCAAACATCAGGATCATTACAGGATAATTAGATTACCCAAAATAAAGATATAATTAAATTTAATTTAATTTTTATCTTTATTTTTATTTTATTATTAGATCAATAAGATTAGATCTAAGGAGTCTCAGATCTTATTAGGATCTTAGAGGAAAAAATTTTTGAAATATCTCTCCTAATCCAATCAGATCTAAACAAACCTGACTTGGAAAATAATTTTTTTTTCTTCAGAGTTATCTTAGGTAAAGATAGCATGCAACCCTACATAAGACTTGACGTTAGGTGTGAGAACCTTGAGAGACTTGATAAGTGCTCTAGAGATCTAAAATACAAGATGGAGCAAAGGACCAAAGCCAAGAAAGAGAATCAGCCAAGATAGGGGCTGGCACACAGACAAGCTGGTTCGGATATGCAGCCAAGCCCGCTCTTCATCCATGTTAGGATGAGGTTCTCCTCCTGCTCCTAACATGATTAGATTTGTCTAATGATGAAGTTTGGGGGATAATTTTCTGTCATCAAAATTTTGTACCTAGGATGAAAATGTTAAAATAAAGAAGTTTTATTGAAATGAAGTTATTGATGGTAAATTCGTAAGTTTTTCAAGTTCCATGGGCATGGTAAATCAGCTCCTCCAAGCTCTCTTAGGTAATAAGTTCTAGGCTGGACGACCTCCTTGATCTCATAAGGATCTTTCCAATTTAGGGCAAGCTTTTCTTAGTTCTGAGGTTATGAAATAGCTACTCGTCAAAGTACTAAGTCCCCCACTTTAAATACCTTGCCTCTAACCCTGGAGTTGTAGTAGCAAGCCACTTTCTGCTTGTAGGCCACCATCTGAACCTGAGCTTTTTTTTATTTTTCTCTAACAAGTCGAGGTTAGCCCTGAGGTCTTGTGAGTTGCGTTGTTTATTGAAAGCCACCACTCACGCTGATGGCTATTTAAGCTCAATTGGAATGGTTGCCTCTATTTCAAAAGCTAGAGCAAATGGAGTCTCTCTAGTTGATAATTTTTGGATAGTTCGGTATGCCCAGAGTACATGATAAAGGTCGTCTACTCAAGTTCCCATTGCTCTTTCGAGTCTTGTTTTGATACCTTACAGCAGGATTCTATTAGTTACCTCGACCTCGTCGTTTGCTTGTAGATAAGCCACTGATATAAAATTATGGAAGATGTTTAGGTCTTTGCAGAACTCGACAAATTTTGCTCCAGTAAATTGACATCCATTATCCATTACAAGGGTCCGAGGTAAGCCGAATCTATAAATAATTGACTTTTAGATGAAATCCTACACCTTACCTTCAATAATGTTAGCTAGAGATTTGACTTCGATCTACTTTATGAAGTAATCGATTGCCACCAGTAGAAACTTTCACTGTCCGGACGCCAAAGAAAAGGATCCAAGTATGTCCATTCCCCGTTGTGTTAATGGCCAAGGGGCGCTCAGGGGCGTAAGTTCAGAGGTTGGTTGTCTTTGAATATTTGCATTCCTTTGACAACAATCACATTTTTTGATATACTTAATAGAATCATGGTACATTATCGGCCAATAGTAGCCTTACCAAAGTTGTTTGTAAGATAAGGATCTGGCCCCCAAGTGACTTTCGCAGATTCCCTCGTGCACTTTTCATAGCGCAAAATCGGCCTCAGAAGGTTAGAGACATTTTAAGAGTGGTAAATAGTATGACCTTTAATACAGCTTATTTTCATACAGAACATACCTAAAGGCCTGGTTTCTCAGTCTTCGAGCTTCTTTTAAGTCATAAGAAAGAATTCCATTCTTGAGATAAGCAACTAGTGAGTCAATCCAACAGGGCTCATGGTTGGTCTGCATCACAGATTGTGACTCCTCCAAACTTGGGCATTTCAAAATTTCAAAGAAGACTTTCTTAGATAATTCACTAGGAGCTAATGTGGCCAACTTGGAGAGAAGGTTGGCCCTAGTGTTCTCTACTCTCAGAATTTACTTGATGTCAAAATTGCTAAAGGTAAATGCAAGATTCTTTACTTTCTCGAGGTACTTCGCCATGCTTTCCTTCTGAGCTCCATAATTATCACTGACCTGTCCCACCATCAATTGAAAGTCACTATAAGTTTTGAGCCGATCTACTTCCAGCTCCTTGGCTATTCTCAACCCTACGATCAGAGCTTTGTATTCTCCGCCATTATTTATAGCAGGAAACTCAAAGCACAGCACATATTCAGCAATAACTCCCTCCGGGTTAACCAAGATCAACCCAATGGTTGCACTCGAAGTATTAGATGAACCATCCATATATAGAGCCTAAAGCCTTCAGGAAGGTCTGCTCTTTCTCCAGGGGAGTTCAACTACAGCCATGGGGCATTGGTTGAAGGGGGGAAATTAGATTTCTAGGTCAGGTTCATTCAAATCTGATTGGATCGAGAGGCAAATTTTAAAATTTTTTTCTTAGATCCAAATCAGATCTGACACTTTTCAGATCTAATTTTATGATCTCATAAATAAAAAAATTAAATTAAATTAAATCTAAATTAATGTTACCTTATTTTGGATAATTCAATTATCCTTTGATGATCCTGCTGATTGCCTAAGGTTCTGGATCTAGCCATGCAAGCGCCTGGCCTCTACCGATATTCACTCAGACTGGATCTGGAGATCTTCTCCTTCTCTTTCTTTTCTCCAAAAATTTGATCTAAATCTGATTTTGATGATCTTCAAAACTCCTTTTGAAGATGTGCTGCTGTCTCTTGTAGCAAGGCTGCCTTCTTGCTTTCTCGTCAGCCTTTTCTTGCTTGGATCACACCAAACTGAATCCCAACTTTCTTGGGCGTGGAGAAGAGATAGAGGGTCAGAAGATGGCATGGAGGAGGGAGAGGGGCAGCCTTGGGGCATTGGCTAAGAGGAACTCTCAAAAGGTTGGGCGCAGATAGGGTTTATTTATAGACCCTGCTATGCCATGCAGTGCTACATCACCCCGACCAATCGCGTTGCTTTGTGCAATCAGATCTAAATCTGATTGATGGGTGACATCACCTGATCCAATTAGATGAGAGCCCCATAAATTCATCCTTTGATGGTGCCTTAGACTAGTCAAAGTCTATAGGTAAGGGTCACCTAGTTTGAATCCAAGAAGCAATCTGGAGTCCCATCCGTATGAGACTCCAGTGTTTATCCACATGGGGTGCATGCCATCCTAGGCATGCACCCTCCATCTTCCTACCAAATGGTAGGTGGACTTGGTCAATAAATCTCTCCTATGAGTGCATGACATATGGACAAATGTCCAAAGGTCAAAGGTTAATGTTTGACCAAAGTCAAAGGACAAGAATTAGCAGGTGATGGAAAATAATAGGTGCTGTCTCAAATTTATCTCATAAATTAAGACAACCCTTTTCTAATCTGGACAAGCTCCAGTCAGACCAAATAAGGGTACTTAAGTGAATACAAACACATTTGGCTCAGTTAAGACAACTTTTAATGATAGAAAAAGGAGAACGTTAGGTTCAATCATGTGCTAGCATGATTTTCTTGAACCTAATTAAATCTAATTCAAATAAATTGAACTAGATTAGTCTAATTGATGATATCCAGATTCAAACCCTTATTTGTGTGATCCTAGTTAGGTTCAGTTCTGTATGGTAATGGGATATGTCATGATCTCTATCATCGACATCATCGAAACTCCTTTCGATGGATCAGAAACTCTTCTGATTCGAGACAGCTAGAATGATCGATCATCTAAATCATTCTAATTGCTCCCAAAAATCCACCAGTGACACCTAGCAGTATATGGTGGCAACCCATCAGAATTGAATGCGAACCTCTTGGTGCAGCTACCTGTGTGATTAAGTTCTTCTATCTTGAGCCCCGATCAGATTAGGGTTAAGGTGAACTCGTCAAACCCTAGTTTCTGTCATATGATGTAATCATTCGATTCAAGTCCGAATGTGAAAATCCTAAATAGAAACTCTTTCTATTATTTCACTCTCTACCATGGCCATGGGCTTCATGGACTTGATTCTCATGATCATCATAGGGCTGCTCCTCTACCACCGAGGTAGATAGATTCCATCTTGATGCAATCCAGTTCCTACAATGAACATGCTATAGCCAACATACACCTCAGGGTTCCATATGGCTAGGAGACCGAGTAATGGTGTAGTCAAACTATAACACCCTCAAGGTGAACTGCCGATGCACCTCAGGTCAAAGAACCAGACACACTACTGCAGCATCGAGTCAGTCATTGACGAGAAGGTAGACTTCCCTAATGACTACTCGAGGTGGTCACGCTCAGTGCCCTCGTTCTCTAACGAGTACCTGTACTCTCGCTCCGGTGTCTCCACACCGTAGACTCAAGACTCATCTACTAAAGAGAAGCGATTGTACACCAACCTTCCAGGATCAATCACCATCCTCGTGATGATCCTATGGTCGGAGCATTTTATGAGTTAATAATGATTATTCATGTCTTAAATTTTCAACTCTTGAAAATATGAATTATCATTACCATTAACTCAAAGGATGTATCACAGACACTAAATACACATATGTGATAGAAAATAACCCATTTTTATTATTTATAGTCAAAATTATAATTTTGCCCCTAGAAGTGTATTACAAGTGTCAGCCAATTCTGGCTTCTAGGGCACATATATCTAACAATCTCCCACTTGTCCTAAAGCCAATTGGCTACAAGTCTAAGTCCCATCTTCTCAAGGTGGGCTTCGATCTTCTGCTGGCCCAACGGCTTTGTAAGTGGGTCTGCCACATTATCTGTGGAGTTGACTCTCTTGACCTCGACGTAACCCTTTCTCGAGGTAATCGCGGATGAGGTGGTATCGCCGCTCAATGTGCTTGGAATTTCTGGTGAGACCTCGGCTCCTTAGCAAGGGCTATGGCGCCATTGTTGTCGCAGTATAGAGGAATGGCATCTGATGGCATTACTCCAATTTCTGCAGCAAACTTCTTGTACCAGAATGCTTCCTTTGCAGCCTCTGATGCAGCGATATATTCTGCTTCCATGGTGGAATCTGCTATCACTGTTTGCTTGAACTCTTCAGCTGACAGCTCCACCATTGCACACAAACAGACTCTCCAGATGTCGACTTTCGATCATCTATATCAGACATGAAATCCGAGTCTGTGTATCCCTGGACTTGGAGTTCTCCATTACCAAAGACCAACATCATATCCTTAGTTCTTCTCAAGTACTTAAGGATACATTTCACAGAAGTCCAGTGTTCTTCACCTGGATTTGACTGATATCTGCTTGTGACACTCACAGCATGGGCTATATCAGGTCGTGTACATAGCATGGCATACATGAGGCTCCCTATTGCAGAAGCATAAGGGATCTTGCTCATGCGTTCTATTTCCTCAGGTGTGCTGGGGCACATCTTCTTGGAAAGATGAATACCATGTCTGAAGGGTATTAATCCCCTCTTAGAGTTTTCCATACTAAACCTCTTTAGTACTTCCTCTATGTACATCTTCTGTGAAAGTCCTAGCATCCTATTCGGTCTATCCCTATAGACCTTAATTCCTAGAATAAAGGATGCTTCACCTAGGTCTTTCATGGAGAATTCCTTGGACAACCACATTTTGACTGATGTCAACATGGGAATATCATTCCCAATAAGGAGGATGTCATCCACGTACAATACGAGGAAGACAACAGCGCTCCCACTGACCTTTTTGAAAACACATGGTTCCTCTTCATTTTTGATGAAACCAAACTTTTTGATCACATCATTGAAACGAGTGTTCCAGCTCCGAGATGCTTGCTTAAGTCCATATATGGACCTTTGCAGCTTGCAAACCTTGTGATCAGTATCACTGGATGTGAAACCTAGCGGCTGTTCCATATAGATATCTTCCTCAAGATATCCATTTAGGAATGCCGTTTTCACGTCCATTTGCCATATTTCATAATCGAAATAGGCTGCAACAGGCAAGCAATGTGCGGATGGATTTTAGCATAGCTACTGGGGAAAAGGTATCCTGATAGTCAATGCCTTCGCACGTTGACTATAACCTTTTGCCACTAGTCTAGCCTTGAATGTCTCCACATTCCCATCTGCACCAATCTTTCTCTTGAAGATCCATTTACACCCAATAGGTACTATACCTTCTGGTGGATCTACCAAGGTCCAGACTTGGTTTGAGTGCATCGAGTCAATTTCTGACTTCATTGCCTCTAGCCATTTCTCGGAGTCGATATCTGATATCGCCTCGTTGTAGGTTTTGGGATCATCACCATGAGCACCATTACCTACGAGGAACATTTCCTCTACTTCCTCTGAAATAATACCTAAGTATCTTTCAGGGGGACGGAAAACTCTTTCCGATCTACGAGGTGGAGGAGGTAGTGTTCTTATTGGCTCAACCTGATTTGGTTCCACTTGGTCCTTAGCTCGTTCTGCTTGTGAGACTTTCTCATCAAGCTTGAATCTGCTTTCCAATGCCATGCTATCTTGAATAAACTATTTTTCAAGAAAGATGGCATGTCGACTCACAATCACATTGTGGTCTTCTGGAATGTAGAAATAGTATCCTAATGACTCTTTAGGATATCCTATGAATCGAGCTCTAAAGGACCTAAACTCTAACTTGTCCGCTTGTTGTCTTTTGACATGAGCCGGACAACCCCAAATTCTGAGATGACTCAGACTTGGTTTCTTACCGTGCCATATCTCATACGGTGTGGTAGGAACGGTTTTAGAGGGAACCCTATTCAGTAAATAGATTGAAGTTAATAATGAGTGTCCCCAAAGAAAATCAGGGAGGTCTGTGAAGCTCATCATGGATCGAACCATATCCAATAGAGTCCGATTTCTCCATTCTGAAACTCCATTGAGTTGAGGTGTTCCTGGTGGAGTCCATTGAGAGACTATGCCATTTTCCTTGAGATAGTCTAGGAATTCCCGGCTAAGGTATTCACCTCCTCGATCTGATCGAAGAACCTTAATGGATTTTCCAATTTGTTTTTCTACTTCATGTCTGAATTCTTTGAACTTTTCAAAAGCTTCAGACTTGTGTCTCATAAGATACACATACCCATACCTAGACAGATCATCGGTAAAGGTAATGAAGTAGACAAAATTGCCTCTAGCCGGCACATCAAATGGGCCGCACACATCAGTATGTACTAGGGCAAGGAGATCTGTGGCCCTTTCCCCATGTCCAACAAAAGGGAGTTTAGTCATTTTGCCTTGAAGACAAGATTCACAAGTTGGATATGACTCGAAAGTCAATGGACTCAATAGCCCATTTTTCTCCAATTTGTTAATCCTATCTTCTGCTATATGACCTAATCTCAGGTGCCATAGATATCTGTCGTTTGGACTATCCCTAGGTCATTTTTGGCATTCACGTTTTGCTCGATAGTTAAAAATAGGTACATCAATATGTAACTGATAAAGATCCATTAATAAGGAAACCATTTGCAATTTTATTTCTTTCATAAAGAATGTTACAATGGTCCTTAAAGAAGGTGATCACATAACCTTCTTGTGCTAAGCATGAAACAGAAATCAAATTCCTGCTAGCTGCAGGCACATAATAACAGTCTTTTAAAACTAAGTCTAAACCAGATGGTAATCGAAGAGGGTATGTTCCCACGGCCATGGCAGCAACTCTTGCTCCATTTTTTACACGCAGGATCATGTCTCCATCCCTCAGCCTCCTGCTATCCTCAAGACCCTGCATAGAAGTGCACAGATGAGCACTAGAACCAGAGTCAAGCACCCAACTGGATGCAGAAGAAACCGTAAGGTTAGACTCAATAACGAGCATACCTCCAGAAGGACCTTCCTTCTTGTTCTTTAGGGTGGCCAGGTAAGTAGGGCAGTTCCGCTTCCAATGGCCGTCGCTGTTGCAATGGAAACACTTTTCCTTTGACCATCGCGGCCTTCTTCTTTAGCTTCTGCCTTTTTCTTCTTTGATCCTTCCACCTTTTGCTTTTTCACAGACTTCTTTTTCTTTCCATAAGACTTTCTTTTGGAAGAAGTCCGTTCCATAGCAAGAACTGAGCCTTTAGAACCTTTCATAGAAAGCTCAGCGGTAACCAGCATATTCATTAATTCGGCCAAGGAATTTTGAAGTTTATGCATGTGGTAATTCATGATGAATTGCCCATATGCATCAGTCAAGGATTGCAGAATAATATCGTTCTGCAGATCCAAGTCCAACTTCACACCGAGCTTCTCAAGCTCTTCCATGTCCTTGATCATTGTCAGACAGTGATCTTGGACTGACTGCCCATCACGCATCTTAGCCTTAAAAAGTCATTTTGTGACTTGATATTTGGCTGCGCGACTCTGTTCACCAAACATCTCCTGCAGGTGAGCCAACATTTGGCGAGCAGTCCCGATATCTTCATGTTGGCGCTGGAGCTCATCAGACATCGAGCCCAACATGTAATATCTGGCCTTATTATCTTCGTCTAATCCATTTTTCCAGAGACGCTCTCTGTTCAGTGGATGGACGAGCTGGTAAGGTGGGAGGGTCCTGGTCCAAAACATGGGTTAACTTCTCTGAAACCCAAAATATTTTGTAGTTCCTGAGCCAATCTTTATAATTGGGTCCAGTCAGTCTATGTGTGTCCAGGATACGTGCCAGTGGGTTGGACGCAGACATTTTCCTGTAGAGAGTCAAAGATTCTAGTTAGATACTATAATTTTGACTTGACCAATTTGTTTAGGATTTTATTTTTAAACAAATTAGCTCCCACTATTTTCTCGGATCCCTACACTCCCTCTGTAGAGATGCGAAAATCTCCATGATTAATGATTTCTAGTGGGTGGTGCGGTCTCACCAACTGACTCATCACCTCACCTAACAGTTATTGGTGATGGGTTAGCCAATGAGTGAACAACTCTTGTTCAATGATTCTCTAATCATGGTGCACCCAAACTTGGTCTCTAATTCATGAATCTCACCGTATCCAAAATATTGATCCACTCCTTAGTTAAGTCAGACCCACCATTTGCATAGACTGGGTTCCTAATTGAGTCTCTCACCGTATCCGAATATTGAGCCCAACTCATCCTCCAGCCCATAGCATCCAATGCCTAATAGACATGGTTGCATCTTTTCCGGTGCAACTGAGCCACTGTATCCAGCCGAGAACAATCAACCCCGGGAAAGGGCCCGCACATCTACAATGGTGGAAGACCTCAGACTTAATCTTTTCTTAGGGAGAATTGATTCAGGTCTCATTAAACTAGACTTGGCTTAGTCATAACAATTATGACTAACCTAGTGGCATGGGTTAGCTCGGATTATTGACCACCTCAGATCAGAACTGTGTCAACAGATATGGCCAGGTAAGTGAGACCGGTGGAAGGAATATGCCATTAACTCGTACAAGAACGCATTCAGGTCGAGTAGCTTCCAATTAAAAACCAGTCGGTCGTATGTGCCAAACTTACCTTAGACACCAAATTGTTGAGTCAGAACCAATTGGGTTAGCCTACAATCCAGACTCTAACCTCTGAGCCTAATTAGGTCTTGCTTGATCGTGACTCGATCTTGACCCAGACTTAATCCTATTAGGCTGGTCAATTTAAGCATTGTTGATCCCATCTAACCAACTCTTGATTCGGTTTGATCAACCGCTTAGACCTAATTGAGCTACCCAAGCCCGAACCCAGTATTATGAATATGTCTTAGATCTGAAATTCTCAATTTTAGACCTAATTAATATTTCCATAAACTTAATTCTTAATTAAGTTGGGTTCATAAACAAAATATGCACAATAAATCCTAGGGTTTCAGGATCTAGGGTTTTGCAGAAAGTAAGTTTTGGGTTTCTGATTAAGGACGAACACGCAGCACCCCTACACGTCATAAGAACACCCCATCGAATGGGAAGAGAGAGGGCCTTTAAACCCTTCTTCGTTCTTATGACCGGACGGCCAAGAGGAAACGCCTTAATCAGGAACATGTCAATACTACAAAACAGTTAGATCTATATCATATATCTCATATACAAAATTAGATCTAATCATGGCATATTTTGCATACATCTCATGTATCAAATCATGCATATTTTTAGATCTAAATTATCTCATAATAATCTAAAAAATTAGATTTAAATTGATCTAATCAAAATAAATTCTAATCTAGACAATTATGTAGAACTATTCTACAACTAGTCTAGACATGCATCAATCATATCTCATATGATATTTAAAATTAAATAATTTTTTTTATTTTTTAGATGTTATTATAACATTTTATAATATCAAAAAATAGTAAATAAATAGATCTAAAATATGAATTTAATCAAATTAAATCAAAACATGCAAAACTATTCTATAGAACTATTCTATTCTAGAACTAGTCATGCATATCTTCATAATCTTAGATCCAATCATTTAATTTTAATTTTTTAATTTTTTGATTTCAGATCTGATCACATCTCATGTGACATCTGAAAATTATTAATTTAATTAATTAAAATCAAATCTAAAATAATCTATTTTAGAACCATGGCTCTGATACCAGTTGAAGGGAAATCCTGATTTCCCGGTCCAGGTTCGTTCAGATCTGATCAGATCAAGAGATATATTTCAAAAATTTTTTCTCTTTGATCTCAAATCAGATCTTGATATGTTTTAGATCTAATTCTTATTATTTTAATAAATAAAATAAAATAAGATAAATTAAATCAAATTTAATTTACCTGATTTGGGTAATCCTATTACCCTGTTGATGATCCTGTATTGCAGCGGAAGGTTCTGGATCTAGCCACGCAAGCGCCTGGCCTCTACCGGTATCCACTCGGGCTTGGATCTGGAGATCCTCTTCTTCTCTATCACATCTCCAAAAATTAGATCTGGATCTGATCTGGAGGATCTTCAAAACTCCTTTTGAAGATCAGCAGTCGTCCTTTGCAGCAGCGCAGCCTTCTTGCTTTTGATCGCCTTTCTTTGATCTGGATCGCACCAACCAAAGTCCAAAACCCTTTTGGACGTGGAGAGGAGAAGGAGGAGGTTTGGCATGGAGGAAGAGGGGAGAGGCAGCCTTGGGGCATGGGGAAAGATGAATTCTCAATCATATCATGGGTTGGGCGCAGACAGGGTCTTATTTATAGACTAACTGTGATCCAACTCCTCTTCCTTCCCAACCAATCACAACCCTTTGTGAAATCAGATCTAAATCTGATTGGTGGGAATGATATCCCCTGGATCCTCTGAGAACCCCTAAATTCCTCCTTAGAGGCACCTAGACTTGGTCAAAATCTTAGGTAAGGGTCACCTAGTTTGGAATCCAAAAGGGACCTGGAGTCCCATCCAACTGGGACTCCTAGGCGCCTCCATTGGGGCGCACGCCATCTTGGCATGCGCCCTCCATCTTCCTTGCCAAATGGTAGGTGGACAGGTCAATAAAGCTCTCCAATAGGTGCATGACACATGGGTCAATGTCCAAGAGTCAAAGGTCAGACTTTTGACCAAAGTCAAAGAACAAGAAATGGCAGGTGACAAAAAATGGCAGGTAATGTCTCAAATTTATCATAAATAAGACAACCTTTTCTGACTTGGACAACCTCCAGTCAGACCAAGTAAAGATACCTCTGATTGAGCACAAACTCCTTTGGCTCAGTCAGAGACAACTTATTTATGATAGTAAAAAGAAGAACGTTAGGTTCAATCGAGTGCTAGCACGATTTTCCTTGAACCTAATTGAATCTCATTCAGATCAATTGAACTAGATCAGTTCAATTGATGATCACCAGATTCAAACCCTTGTTTGTGTGACCCAGTTAGGTTCAGTTCTGTATGGTAATGGGATATGTCATGATCTCTATCATAGACATCATCGAAACTCCTTTCGATGGATCAGAACTCTTCTGATTCGACAGCTAGAATGATCGATCATCTAAATCATTCTAATTGCTCCCAAAATCCACCAGTGACACCTAGCAGTATATGGTGGCAACCCATCAGAGCTGAATGTGCGAACCTCTTGGTGCAGCTACCTGTGTGATTCAGTTCTTCTATCTTGAGCCCCGATCAGATTAGGGTTAAGGTGAACTCGTCAAACCCTAGTCTCTGTCATATGATGTAATCATTCGATTCGAGTCCAATGTGAAAATCTAAATAGAAACTCTTTCTATTATTTCACTCTACCATGGCCATGGATTTCTGGACTTGATTCTCATGATCATCATAGGGCTGCTCCTCTACCACCGAGGTAGATAGATCCCATCTTGATGCAATCCAGTTCCTACAATGAACATGCTATAGCCAACATACACCTCAGGGTTCCATATGGCTAGGAGACGAGTAATGGTGTAGTCAAACTATAACACCCTCAAGGTGAACTGCCGATGCATCTCAGGTCAAAGAACCAGACACACTACTGCAGCATCGAGTCAGTCATTGACGAGAAGGTAGACTTCCTAATGACTACTCGAGGTGGTCACGCTCAGTGCCCTCGTTCTCTAACGAGTACCTGTACTCTCGCTCCGGTGTCTCCACACCGTAGACTCAAGACTCATCTACTAAAAAGAAGCGATTGTATACTAACCTTTCGGATCAATCACCATCCTCATGATGATCCTATGGTCAGGAGCATTTTATGAGTTAATAATGAAAATTCTTGTTTTAAATTTTTAACTCTTAAAAATAAGAATTATCATTACCATTAACTCAAGGGATGTATCACAGACACTAAATACATATATGTGATAGAAAATAATCCATTTTATTATTTATAATCAAAATTATAATTTTGTCCCTAGAAGTGTATTACAAGTGTCAACCAATTCTGGCTTCTAGGGTACACATATCTAACATTGGTCTCACTCTGCTCAAGTTCGGCTTCATCCTGAGTGGTGCATTCCACTATGAAATCCACTAATATTTAGGCTTTCATTGATGGTTGAGATTGAAAGTTGATGTCAAACTCTATAAGCTCAATTGCTCATTTTGCTATTCTTTCAGAGGCATCTATTCGATGAACTGCCTTGATGATTGATCAGTGAAGAGTGTTATAGTATGCCCCTGAAAATAAGGTCGAAGCCTTCGGACTGTAATCAACAGAGCATAAGTTAGTTTTTCTTATTTGGTGTACCTGATCTCTGCATTCCTCAAGACTCGGCTTATATAATAGACCGACCACTGTACATTCATCTCTTCTTTGACTAGGACTACTGCAAAGGCTGCTGGGGAGACCGCCAAGTAAAGGTATAATTCTTCTCTAGATTCGGGCTTGGCCAATAAGGGAGGTGAGCCAAGGTAATTTTTCAGCTCTTCGAATGCTTGTTGGCATTCAGCAGTCCAGCAGAAGTTCTTTGATTGCTTGAGAACTTGAAAGAAGAGCATGCATCATTTGGCCAACTTTGAGATAAAGTGATTCATAGCTGTCACCTTCTCTGTTAGGTGTTGAACCTCCTTTATTGACTTTGGGACAGTCATTTCTTGAATGGCTCAAATTTTCTCCGAATTTGCTTCAATTTCACACGTTGACACCATGAATTCTAGGAACTTCTCCGAAGTTACTTCGAAGGTGCACTTAGTTGGGTTCAACTTCATCTTGTATTTTCTAAGGGCACTAAAGGTCTCTTCAAGGTCAATAATATAATTTGTTGAAGATTGGCTCTTAACAAGCGCATCATCTACGTAGACCTCCATATTATGGTCGATCTACTCCTTGAAGATTTTATTCACCAGGTGCTGATAGATCGCATCTACATTTTTGAGTCCAAAGGACATGATCCTGCAACAATAGAGACCATGGTTAGTAATAAAAGCAGTTTTCTCCTCATCCTCTGATGCCATCCGAATTTGATTATAATCAGAGAAGGCATCCATGAAGGTGAGGAGCTCATGGCTCGAAGTTACATCCACCAGTTAGTTGATTCAGGGTAGGGGGTAGCTATCCTTTATGCGGGCTTTATTCAACTTTTTGAAGTCTATACACATTCTTCACTTACCATTTTCCTTTTTGACAAGGACCACATTAGAAACTTAGGTCGGATAGAAGACTTCTTGGATGAATCAGGCCTCGAGGAGCTTGTCAACTTCTTTCATAATTACTTTTTATCTTTTCGATGCATAGCCCTACAATTTTTCCTTCATAGGCCGATGTTTAGGATCAATAGCAAGGCAATGCTCCATGACTTTAGCATCGATTCCCGACATGTCTACTGGGATCCAAACAAAAATATCTATGTTTCTCTGCAAGAAGGCGATAAGCTAGTTTCGGATCTCTTCTCTCAAGTTAGAGTTGATCTACACTGTATGCTCTGCACCCCCATCATTCAAAGGAATAGCGATAAGATCTTCCATAGGCTCATCCTGTTCTTCAGTCAAATCATCATGGATATCCAGCCCATCAACTAGATAAGGATCGATTGTTCACCCCCTTGTAAAGTAATTAAGTAACAGTGTCTTGCTAGAGCTTGATCTCCTCTAACCTTTCCAATTTCGTAGCTTGTTAGGAACTCTATTTTCAAGTAGTAGGTTGACACCACGATCCAAAGTGCATTTAAACCATATCGACCAAGAATTGCATTATAAGCAGATGGAGCTTTCACCATCAGAAAATCTACTTATGCTCTGGATTGCCTCTGGCATCATCCTACAACTGGCACAGCATCGCCATGAAGCCTACCAATGGAGAGTTTATTAAACCTAATCGATTATTAGGTATAGATATTTTGGAAAAGCATCATAAAAAAAGACATCGGCAAAGATTCCATTATCAATGAAAAGTGGCGTATATCATAGTCAGCAATATTTAAAGTAAATACAATCGCATCGTTATGTTGAAATTAAACCTCTTGAGCATCATCTTCAGCAAAGACTATGGGTTCTTCAGTTCTCTACCTCTTCACAGGCTCTGCCAATCCACTGGCCTCTCCCCACCAAAGTTCTCTAGAAATGGTGTTGATGATGCCGAGAGATAGCCGATCTCCTTATTGCTCCTCTCTCATTGATGGTTCTAGTAGCGACTGTGCCCTTGGCTGATCTTCTCTTGCTTCAGATCGACGTCGCAAAAATCAGCCAAGCCGACCTTGCCTGATGAGCTCCATGATCTCATCTTCAAGCTGGATACATTCTTCAGTATCGTGATCGTGATCATGATGGTAGAGACAGTACTTGTTAGGATTGCACTTGCCAGGATGAGTGTGCATCCACTCCGGCCTCAATAGCTGCTCATTGATCTCCATCAGTACCTGAGTCTTTGATGTATTGAGAGGAGCATAGTTGTGAAACCTTCTAAGAGGGGAGTTTCGCCATGCCCTTTTGTCAAGGCTTTTTTGCCTACGAGCTCAGGGAGGAGTCTGGACTCACTTGTGCTCAGGAGGAGTTCTTGAGCATGACCAAGCTTCACTTGGCTTCTCTTCAATTATGGGCTTGCTAGTTTCTTCTACATGCCGCCCTCCTTGGCTTCATCATCCTTGGTCTTGAAGGCCTCTTCTGTTCGGGCGTAACCATCAGTCCGAGCCAGCATATCAGCAAAATTCCTAGGATACTTCTTCTTTAGGGAGAATAGTAGATCATTCTTCTAAAGATCACCTTTCAGTACAACCATAGCAAAAGATTGGTTTAGGTTCCGAAACTCCAAGGTAGCAGTATTGAAGTGGCTGACATAAGCTCAGATGGACTCTCCTTCGTTCTGCTTGATGTTGATGAGGGAGTCCGAACCTCACCTGGGATGTCAGCTGCTGATGAAATAAGCCATAAATTGATGGCTCATCTGATCGAAGGAGAAAATTATATCTGTCTTCAGCGTCGAGTACCAATTTCTCACTGCTCCCTTTAGAGTAGATGGAAAGGCTCGGCATAGGATGGCATCTGACTTACCATAGAGCAGCATCATAGTCCGAAAGATCTTCAAGTGGTCAGCCGAATTAGTAGTCCTATCGTAGCTCTCAAATTGAGAGAGCTTGAAGTTCGACAGGATTGACTCCTGCATGATTTGTTGGGAGAAAGGAGGGTCGGTGCAGATATCATCACCATGGGTGGGGGGAGCATGATGGAGTTTCTCAATCTGTCGATTCATTTTCTAAAGCTTTTAATCTAGAAGATCCTTTCAATCATGGATCTCGAGGGTCTTCTAGCAGAATGGCAGCAGGAATCCTCCAAGAGTGGAGTCGTGATCAAAGCAGGGGCTCTCCGCCCTCTATTTTTCCTTTCCAGGAGTCATCGGACGACTAGCCTAAGTAGGCTATCCCAGCACCAGATCTTGGTATTTCGATGAAAGTTTCTCTAGCTGAACTGATGCTGGGAGCTGCTGCTGCTGCATGACCTGCACTGCTTCTATGAGGTTTTTGACCTGCTGGATTAACATGTTGAATTGCTTCATGTCCACCACTGCTGTGGGTGGAGAAGCCCAAGATGCTAGAGATGAAGTCAGAGTTGGTGGATCTAGATGAGATCTGATTGCGGAGGTGGTAGATCACCTCGTTGATGTCCTCTTAGGTGGCAACTTGCAGAGATGATTGAAGAAGAAGAAGAAGAAGAGGTAGAGGTTGAGAAGAAATTCCATCGAGCACTCCTTTAAGAACAAAGGATCAAGTCCCTTCCTCTAGCACCAATTCTGTTGGTACAAAAAACTATTGATGTCGGAGCCAGCTGGAGTTGAGGGAGATGAGGTCACCATCGGAACCTATAAAATAAGTCTAGATCAGAGGTGGGGTGGCTCCAACAGGATCCTCCAATGGTCAAGTCAGTTTTTAATCCATAGAAATGGAGTACTAAGAGAATTTTAGCAGTGTTTTGAGCTTAGAGAAAAAACGTATCTAGAGGGTCCCTTACATATGCGAAGCCTGTAACAAACTAATGGTGATAGCCATAACTGCCTGATAGTAGGTGACAGCTATAACTGTCTAGTAGTGGACCATTCAGATCCATGAAGGTGCTGTTCGTTGTCATGACGTGCCAGTCTGTTGGGATTTAATATTTAAAATTTGGATGGAACAACTATAGGTGAAGGAAAAAATCCTATTTTCCACTATAGGATCGTGTAGATCTGATCAAATCTGAGATAAATATTTTTAAAAATTTTTAAATAATTTGATCAGATCTAAGAGTTCTCAGATTTGATCATGGTGATTTGATATTAAAAATTAAAATAAAAATTAAATCAGATTTAATTTCATACCTTGTTCGGGTAATCTGATTATCCTGCGATGATCCTGATGTTTCCTAAGATTTTGAAAGGAGCCATGCATGCGCCTGACCTCTATCGGTATCTACTCAGGAAGGGTCTGGATGTCTTCTCCTCATAAATCTTTTCTTTAAAGATCAGATCTGAATCTGATCTAGAAGTCCTTAAAAAATTTTTGAAGGCAGCATGTCCATCTCATAAACACTGTCGCATAAATGCTGAACTCTTCATAAATTCGATTGGATCATCTTCTTAGATTTGTACCTAACCATTTTGGCATGTAGAAGAGGAGGAGAGAGAGGATAGAAGGGGAATGGGATATCTAGAATGGCAGCCTTTGGGTATGAAAAATATTTTTTCATGAAGATCCTTGGAGCAAGGGTTCTTATACAAAAGCATAGCGCCAAGTTAGAGTCTCTCTTTGACCAAAATCCTCATTTTTTTGACCACTAGTACTCCTAGACTTGATCTCCATGAAAATCCCCAGATCTTAACTCATTTTGACACCAAAATCAATCTGAAAGGTGGCATCATGAGTACATAAGGAAGAGTCCACTGTGCCTAGGACTCTTCCCTCAAGAGTTTGATTTGAATCAAACTCTTTCATAACTCAGTCCAAACACCTCTAAAAATCATGAAATTTGGTACACCCAATGTATAATTTATGCTCTATCACATATCTAGAAAATAGATCAAAATAATTTCTAAAGAATTTTCTAGAAGCATCTGATCAGGTGACCCTCAATTTTCTCAAATAGGTCAACTTTTGACCCGAGTCTAATTTAACTATGAATGGATTTAATTTCTACAATTAATCTGACCTAGAATTGCTCTAGTCAAATAAAAATAAATACATTCAAAATATAAGAATGAGTCAAATCAAATTTGACTTGGTTACGATAAATCAGAAAGATTTCAAAAAAAGAAAGTCAGGCTTAATCGTGTGCTAGCACGATTATCTTAAACCTGATTGGATCTAATCCAAATCAATCGAACTAGGTTAGCTCATTTGATGATATCTAGACCCAAACCCTTATTTATGTGATCTAGTTAGGTTCAATTTTATATGGTAACGAGATATGTCATGATCTCCATCATCGACATCATCAAAACATCTTTCGATGGATCAAAACTTTTCTAATTCATACAACTAGAATGATTGATCATCAAAATCATTCTAATTGCTCCCAAAATCCACCAATGAAACCTAGTAGTATATGGTGGCAACCTATCAGAACTGAAAGTGAACCTCTCAGTGTAGTTACCTGTGTTATTGGATTCTTCTATCTTGAGCCCCGATAGGATTAGGGTTAAGATGAACTCGTCAAACCCAATGTCCGTCACATGAATTAATCATTCGATTCGAGTCCAATATGAAATCCTAATAGAAACTCTTTCTATCATCTTCACTCTGCCATGACCATGAGCTTAAGGACTCAATCTCAAGATTATCATAGGGTTATGCCTCATCTATCGAGATAGATAAATTTTTTTATTGGTGCAATCCAATTTCTATAATGAACATGCTATAGCCAACATACACCTCAGGATTCTGAATGGCTAGAAGATTGAGTTATGGTGTAGTCAAACTATAACACCCTCAAGGTGAACTATCGATGCACCTCAGATCAAAGAACCATACACACCATTATAGCATCGAGTCAGTCATCGATGAGAAGGTAGACTTTCTTATGACTACTTGAGGTGGTCACGCTCAGTGCTCTCGTTCTCTAATAAGTACCTATGCTCTCATTCTGGTGTCTCCATACCATAGACTCAAGACACGTCTATCCTAAGAAAGTGATCATACACCAACCTTCTAGATCGACCACCATCCTTATGATAATCCTACGGTTGGGAGCATTTTATGAGTTAATTTTAAAAATTCATATCTTAAATTTTCAACTCTTAAAAATATGAATTGTCATTACCATTAACTCAAAAGATGTATCACAGATACTTTTAAATACACATTATGATAAAAGAATAATTTATTTATTAATTTATAGTTAAAATTATAAAATTATCCTTAGAAGTGTGTTACAAGTGACAGTCAATCTTGCTTCTAGGGCATACATCTAACAAACTCCCACTTGACCTAAAGCCAATTGGCTACAAATCTAAGTCCCATCTTCTCAAGGTGGGCTTTGATCTTTTGCTGCCTCAATGACTTTTGTTAGATATATGTGCCCTAGAAGCCAGAATTGGCTGACACTTGTAATACACTTCTAGGGGCAAAATTGTAATTTTGACTATAATTAATGAAATGGGTTATTTTCTATCACACATGTGTATTTAGTGTCTGTGATACATCCTTTGAGTTAATGGTAATGATAATTCATATTTTTAAGAGTTGAAAATTTAAGACATGAATAATCATTATTAACTCATAAACAGCTCCCGACCATAGGATCATCACGAGGATGGTGATTGATCTGGAAGGTTGGTGTACGATCGCTTCTCTTTAGTAGATGAGTCTTGAGTCTACGGTGTGGAGACACCGGAGCGAGAGTACAGGTACTCGTTAGAGAACGAGGGCACTGAGCGTGACCACCTCGAGTAGTCATTAGGGAAGTCTACCTTCTCGTCAATGACTGACTCGATGCTGCAGTAGTGTGTCTGGTTCTTTGACCTGAGATGCATCGGCAGTTCACCTTGAGGGTGTTATAGTTTGACTACACCATTACTCGGTCTCCTAGCCATATGGAACCCTGAGGTGTATGTTGGCTATAGCATGTTCATTGTAGGAACTGGATTGCATCAAGATGGAATCTATCTACCTCGGTGGTAGAGGAGCAGCCCTATGATGATCATGAGAATCAAGTCCAGAAGTCCATGGCCATGGCAGAGTGAAATAATAGAAAGAGTTTCTATTTAGATTTTCACATTGGACTCGAATCGAATGATTACATCATATGACAGAGACTAGGGTTTGACGAGTTCACCTTAACCCTAATCTGATCGGGGCTCAAGATAGAAGAACTTAATCACACAGGTAGCTGCACCAAGAGGTTCGCATTCAGCTCTGATGGGTTGCCACCATATACTGCTAGGTGTCACTGGTGGATTTTGGGAGCAATTAGAATGATTTAGATGATCGATCATTCTAGCTGTTCGAATCAGAAGAGTTCTGATCCATCGAAAGGAGTTTCGATGATGTCTATGATAGAGATCATGACATATCCCATTACCATACAGAACTGAACCTAACTGGGTCACACAAACAAGGGTTTGAATCTGGTGATCATCAATTGAACTGATCTAGTTCAATTGATCTGAATGAGATTCAATTAGGTTCAAGGAAAATCGTGCTAGCACTCGATTGAACCTAACGTTCTTCTTTTACTATCATAAATAAGTTGTCCTGACTGAGCCAAAGGAGTTTGTGCTCAATCAGAGGCCTTCATATGGTCTGACTGGAGGTTGTCCAAGTCAGAATAGGTTGTCTTATTTTGTAAGACATTACCTGCCATTTTTGGTCACCTGCCATTTCTTGTTCTTTGACTTTGGTCAAAAGTCTACCTTTGACTGGTCAAATGTTGACCATTGACACTTTGACTTTTGACCACATGTCATGCACCTATTGGAGAGCTGGTGGGGGCCTGTCCCCCTGCCAGAACCTGGCAAGGAGAAGGGCGCACGCCAAGGGTGGCGTGAGCCCAAGTAGGAGGCGCCTAGGAGTCCTTGTTGGACAAGGACTCCACCTCCCTTTTGGATTCCAATCAGAGTTCTACTAAGAATCCAGTTTGACTGGTCTTAGGCGCCCTCTAAGGAGGAATCCAGGGGACTCTATTCCCAACCAATCAGATTTAGATCTGATTTCACAAAGGGTTGTGATTGGTTGAGAGGAAGAGGAGTTGGATCACAAGAGGTCTATAAATAAGACCCTGCGCCCAACTCAATTCTAAGTCTGAATTGAATTGAGAATTTCCCATGCCCCAAGGCTGCCTCTCCCCTCTTCCTCCATGCCATAACTCTCTTCTCCTCCTTCCTCTCCACGTCCAAAAAGGGTTTTGGACTTTGGTTGGTGCGATTCCAGATCAAGGAAAGGCGATCAAAAGCAAGAAGGCTGCGCTGCTGCAAAAGGACGACTGCTGATCTTCAAAAGAGTTTTGAAGATCCTCCAGATCAGATCCAGATCTGATTTTTGGAGGTGTGATAGAGAAGAAGAGGTTCTCCAGATCCAACCCGAGTGGATACCGGTAGAGGCCAGGCGCTTGCGTGGCTAAGATCCAGAACCTTCCGCTGCAATCAGGATCATCTACAGGGTAATAGGATTACCCAAATCAGGTAAATTAAATTTGATTTAATTTATCTTATTTTATTTTATTTATTAAAATAATAAGAATCAGATCTGAAACATATCAAGATCTGATTGAGATCAAGAGAAAAATTTTTGAAATATATCTCTTGATCTAATCAGATCTGGACGAACCTGGACCGGGAAATCAGGATTTCCCTTCAACTGGTATCAGAGCCATGGTTCTAAAATTGTTTAGATCTGATTTTAATTTTATTTTAATTAAAATAATGTGATTTCAGATGTCACATGAGATGTGATCAGATCTGAAATCAGAAAAAATTAAAATTAAATGATTTGGATCTAAGAACATGAAGATAT